>RXON01000396.1:0-33840 GCA_009667805.1 Leptobrachium leishanense | reverse complement strand
TATTGGAAGGAAGCGTGTCATCCACTGCAACTGCTGACTATATTGTTTATTTGGTGGTTAGAGGTATACTGCCTTGCAGAGGGATTTTGCTGCGGATTCATGCACATGTACTGCTTCCTAAAAGTTTGTTTTTAATTGCTGCATTGTCCAATTTGCCCACTGAATGGCGCCAGATATGCATCCATAAGTAACTGTAGCAGCTTTGCCAGGCACATTGTGCTGAGAGTTAGGGATGAGCTGTTCAGGTTCGGAAGGTTCGGAGTTCGGCCCGAACTTCGGCAGTTCGAAAGTTCGCGAACTTCGAACTTTTTGGGTGTGCTCGGTTCGAGTTTGAAAAAAAAAGGAAATTTTGAAAAAAGTATAGAAAATGCTTAAAAAAATACTAAAAAATCTAGAAATAAAGAGACTCTTTACTGCAGAATATTATAAGCAACGGTTTATTAGATATTGAATTAAAAACTAATGTGTACGTGGAAAGATTATCAACTCTAAATGACCTCTGTTCACAAACGGGCATAACACCCGGTGTTTTTAGTCTGGTAATCAATTTGATACATTGTACACTATACTGAGGGGGTGGGGTGGTGTCTGCTTCTGATTGAGATTTGAGAATTAATTTCCCTCCTAAAACATCCTAATATGCTGCATTTAACTGGTGTTTGAAAAAAAAATTCAAATTAACATCTAAAGCAATGTTAGTTTTCACCTCGGGATTATACATTCACAGGGTTATTCAGAGAGCGGTGAAAAGCAGAATAACTGGAGAAGTGAAAATTCTAGGTCAAAATAGCCAAACCAGAAAAATTCTCCCATTTAACTCACTTTCCAAAACGGCTATTTGGTCTAGATTGTTCTCTTCTCTTGCCAGTTCTCCTGGCTTTCACCTCTCTCTCAGGGTTGTTCAGAGAAAGGTGAAAACCAGGAGAATGGCAGGAAAAGAGAACAATCTGGACCAAATAGCCGATTTGGAAAGTGAGATAAGTCTAGGGTCAGACTAACGCATTTTTCACAGTGACTGTCAAAAAGTGCGTCCGAACGCATTGCCGTATTTTTTCACGGAATGCACGAAAACGGTCATACGATGCGCATTTTTGTGCATGATTTTTTACAGATCCAAACCAGGAAACTTTGGGTGACCCGACAACCCAGGTGGATCCGCCCCTTCTCCGGCTACTTCTGCTGCCGTGGTGCTCCCTTGTTCCCCAGCGGTCTTACCTGTGCCTGCAGTTGATGACCAGTCCCTCGACAGCTGTGGGTCGGCGGGGCCCCCTGGTTCCTTGTCCTCTCCTGCGGATTCGGCGTTGAGTGGCAGCTATGATATAGTCCAGGCTGATGTGATGAGTAGAGACCGGTCTGCTCCTGAAGCTGTCGTGGTTTCGATGGGTGACTTGTTTCGTGCTGGAAAATCTTTCCACGAAGTAAAGACCTCCCGAAATACCCTGGCACTTCTCCCGCTGTGCCTCCTGCCCGCTGGTTCTGGGACTCTGATGGCTACCATGTCCCTTGATGCTGGAGAGCGAGATGATGACCGTGGCCTGCTGGAGCTGTTCATCTTTTAATGGGGCACTTTGCAGACTCAGGTCCCAGCCTTGTTCTTGGATGCAGGCTAAAATGAGCCCTTCGACGATGTCTCATGTTTGATTGTTTCATCGATGTTGATGAGTGTGACACCCCCCACCCTAATGAATACCCCCCTGATACTCTGAGACCCATTTTTTGAGGACATTTCTGTCTATTCTTGTGTTCCTACCCTTTTCATTTTTGTTTCCTTCCCTTATTATGTACTCCTGAACGATTTTGTGGTCCTGCTTAGAGTCTTGGTAGGTTAATGTTGTTCGTCTGTTGGAGCACTGGGACTCCCCATCCCCCCCTTTTTTTGTGTGGGACATTGGGAAGTAGCCTGGGTGAGCCGCTAGGGTGGCTACCTAGGCTCTGTCCACCCTTTTGGCCCCAGGTCTCCTGGCCACGCGGCCCCTTCCTTGGCCCTCGGTTCCTTTTAGGTTGCTGGGGTGAGCCAGGAATGCCACGATATGTTTGGCAGTCCCTCACTACCCTTTTTATCCTTTTTATTTTGGTTTTGTTTGTTTCCCTGGTGCCCCATCAGCGAACTCCATCGCTCTCTTTTGTTTTTGCAGGATCGACCCTCCTGACGAGTTTCTACACCCCAACTGTTATTGTACCTCCCCCTCCCACTATTTTCGATTTTCTGCAATTTCCAATGTGAACCCCCCTTATGTTTTCTGTGCTTTCTTTGTGAGTATCTTATTTGGCCCTGTGAGGCCACCTGACTGGTCGGTCTGTGACGTTTCGTTTATTGCAAAATAAAAAAAATTGAAATACAAAATAAAAGGAATCACGTTGGCATGTCCTTAGTATTAATATATTTAACCTCCCTCCTGTACTGTATAATAGAGTCCCACTGGCATGTTTGCAGTATAAATATAGTTAACCTCCCTCTTGTACTGTATAATAGAGTCCCCTGGCATGTCTTCAGTAGAAATATGGTTAACCTCCATTCTGTGCTGTACAATAGAGTCCCACTGGCACTTCAGTATAACTATAGTTAACCTCCCTCCTGTGCTGTATAATAGAATCCCGCTGCATGTCTTCAGTATAAATATGGTTAACCTACATCCTGTGCTGTATAATAGAGTCCCGCTGGCATGTCTTCAGTATAAATACTGCTGGCTGAGTGGAGTAGAGGTAACATCACTGCTCTGTAACCATGGAGAGAGACCGTGGCAAGAGCACCTCTCCAGTAAGTGTCCTTGGGCAAGACACCTAACGGTACATAATCGCCACCCAGGACATACTTAAAAACTAGAGAAATCTCAATGTATCCTTCCTGATAAAATACTTTCTCAAAAAAAAATTCCTCAGTATAAATATAGTTAAACTCCCTCCTGTAGTGTATAATAGAGTCCCACTGGCATGTCTTCAGTATAGATATAGTTAACCTCTGTCCTGTGCTGTATAATAGAGTCCCGCTGGCATGTTCTCAGTATAGATATAGTTAACCTCTGTCCTGTGCTGTATAATAGAGTCCCACTGGCATGTTCTCAGTATAGATATAGTTAACCTCCCTCTTGTAGTGTATAATAGAATCCCACTGGTGCATTTTGATGTGAGATTGCAGTCATTGTGAACCTTGTGTTGAGTTTTTACTTCACTTGTGACCATAGCGGACAGCTTTTTTTCTGACGTTCTTGCTCATTTCAGATCGTCTGATGACAAAATATGATATATTGTGGGATAGGAGAGTTTTCTCTCAGGTTGGGTGACTAGTTACCATCGTGGACATTGTACCCCTAGTGAAGTCATGACAAAGTTATAGTAGTTTATTATTATAATAGTTATGGATTGTAACATTTGTTTTACATACAAAGTGTCTGCAAATACATGTATTATAAGTCACATTATACAGGTTTGATTTTTTTTGTCTTAGGAACATTGACACTCCTGGGAAGTCGTTTCCTCGGGGGTGCTCAGTCATTAGCAGACATCACCTCTCCAGAAAATAACTTATTATGACATATCACAGTCACAAGAGACCCCACTCACACAACATCTGGACATGAACGCCATTTATAAGGAGACAGGAGAAACACACCCCAGATCCACAGACACAGAAATCGGGTGATTAGTATCAGAAATAGGTAACTTATGTTTTGTTTTTTTTAATATTGATTTTGGGGACAGTATAATAAAAAATGTATGTTACTTATATGAAACTAAATGGTTAATGTGATAGTTTGATACATTGATAGATACGCATATATAGATACATTGATACAGATAGGTAGATACGGAAAAATAGATATAGATATAAATAGATGGGTAGATAGACATAGATACAGAGAGCACCAAAATGTTTTATTTCGCCGACCCTGTGGTGAATTCAGTACAGCGAATCGACCAGCCGAACTAATCGAATAACCACAGAGAACCCGCAGAATGCATCCGACGAGCTGCTGCAAAACCGCTGAATCGATCTGAAAAAGCCGCTGACCCGTCGAACATACCGCCCTACCAGTTGCCAGAAAAAGTCGACATGCCGCGGCGCCAAACAAGGGTGAAAAGGACAAAAAAAAAAACTGCAACTTTTAAAAGGCGACTAAAAAAAATAAATATCGGGGATTAATATATAAGATCCTATGAATGATAATGAAAAGGTCTGTTACGGGAAAAGAAAAACAAAACAAAAAAGTACCGGAAAAAAATTCTCCTAAAAAAATCCTTAAAGATACCGAAAAAGTCCTAGTAGATAAATAAAGAGAATTTTTGCTGCAAATGAAAAGAATAAACAGTTGAATAAATATTTAATAAAAACAGGTATTTTTTTTTTTTAATTGAAACCTATGGGATTCGTCTGATTAAACCTGCCGAATGAAACCACTGAACATCAGGGCATTTCACTGACATTTATCTGCTGGTCAATGTGAATAGATTAACCATTGCTTCTCTATGGGGGATTTCACTGCTGCCGAACAGCACCGAATTCCATTGCCACCGAACAGCACCGTATTTCACTGGCAATTCGCCAATAATTGGTGAACTGCCTGCTTTCTAAAGAGCCGAATGGCCACGGAATTGCATCAAACGGGGAAATTCACTGTTCCGCGCAATTTCATGGCCACTTCGGTGCTTTCTGAATAACCCTGATGATAAATATATATGGATATAGATACAGATAAATAGATATATAGATATGGATAGATACAGATGGATAGATAGATATAGGTAGATGGATGGATGGATAGTTATATACAGATAGATATAGACAGGTAGGCCGTAGATAGAGATAGATATAGATGGACAGATAAAAATCGGATGAATGAATAGATAGATATGCCCAAATAGATAGATAGAAATAGATGGATATAGGTAGATGGATGGCTGGTTGGATCGATGGATAGTTAGGTAGATATAGATAGAGATGGATACAAATGGACAGATAAAAATGGATGGATAGATAAAGCCGCATGATGTACCGGGGGACCTAGCAACCTGCGGGGCCCTCGGTCAGTCTGCCCCTGGATAGTAGGCAGCGGCTTGTGGGCCCCCCCAGCCTCAGGGGCCCGGGTGTCATGGCACCTCCTGCACCCCCTATAGTTCCGCCACTGGATAAATAGATAGATACAGATCAACAGATACGGTACAGTACAGATAAATACAGACATAGATGATATATAGACAGATATAGATACAGAGCGATAATGATGTACAGACAGACAGATGCATATGGATACAGATAAATAGATGAATGGATAGATAGATAGGTAGACAGGCAGCTCGACGGATGGATATTTGCGAGATATTAATGAGACGTTGAGTTCATTTTAATAGAAGCCTGTATAATTAATTATTTCACTGCCAACAAAATGTATAAACCTAATTAGTACATAGCAATATATAGGAAACGGGGGATTGGCAGGTCGCGAGGGGAATGCCCGGGGTCACAGTTCTCTCACTATTGTGGCCGGTGGAACTTATTCCCATTTGGTTGATATGGAAATGGAAAGCCGCAATCCTTCTCTATTCAGACACAATTTACAACATGGTGTTTCCATGTCCTCCTGAGCACATTGGAGATGCACAGGATTGCTGCTTTCTCTGTATATGCCAGAGGCATGGCATGCTCGCATATAAAGAAGCGCTGCAGTTGCTACAGCTTCTGATAACCTTTTTATTGCGACAGGAATCAGGGGAGGACAGAAACCCTGGTGAGTTCCCACACTTCACTTTTCATGACTTGGTTCTATATAAAACATATAACTCCACTTTCTTTCACCTTGATTCCTCGTGATGTTTTCTTGTCAAGAATCCAAAAAAGAAGGGGCAGAATCTGCGGTCTAAAAATTAAGCAAAACTTTAGGGCTAGGGTTAACCCCAACTCTAAACCAAGCACAAATAATAATCTTCCTCGGTCCATGATTTCTATCCCTAGCTTTGGAAATTGATGGTTCATTTCGGTCCGGAGCCCACATTTCAGCTGCAGGTAAATTTGGAGTCTTTTTTCATGACACAAATATTTAAAGTTTTTTTTTTTTTTAAAAAAATTATCTCCCCCCCCCTCGCTATTTTTAGCAAAACTTAAAAAAATCACGTTTAAAAATAAAAAAAATTCTCAATTTGTTTTTTACAAATATTTTCGTTTTTTAGAGAAATTTACTGATCAAAGTGTGCACCTTTCTCTGGAAAAATAAAAAAAATGGGTAAGAAAAATGTTTGCTTTATTTTTAACTTTTTAAACATTTAAAAAGAGCTTGAAAAAAATTAAAATAATTATGTTTAAATTGCATTTTATTTTTATAAATTTTTATTTTTGTTTTCGGGGGTGCCTTTGTTTGCAAAATAAATACATAAATAAGAAATTGTCTTTAAAAAGTGAGAGAATTTTGAAACGTTTAATTTTTTTAAACTTTATTTTACAATTTTAACAGTGTTTTCAATTTTAATTTTATTTCGTAAAAAAAAAAATGTTTTGTAATTTTCTTTTTAGATTTTATAGAGAACGATGTCCATCACAGGAGGGTGTCGTTTTGTGTAAAATGAAAAATTTTTTTTTTTTACAGAGCACGGTGCCCCCCTGTGGTGGGTGCCGCCTGTAGCCACATGGCTACTTTGTCTAATTATAAATTCAGCCCGAGGACATCCTGTATTTACAGTACTCCTACTTCCAATATCCGTACTTCCACATACTACCGTTTTTCTATTGTTGGCCCAACATGCCATGTGATATCTCAGGAGGGGTTTGGACACATGCAGCATCCACAGCGTTTTGGTAATTACCGGAATTTGGTGTTTAATTCAATAATTTATTATTCCATCATTATTTCTCATTGGTGATGTTAGGCTCAAGAAAGGCTGAAACGTCACTTGTTGTCGTCTACCAATGAATCTATCAAGAGAGGCTCTGGTGCGCCCGTCCCCATTCCGCTAAAACTTTTGATTCCTTGGGCTCTTGGTCGGCTTGAGTTCCTGGTGGCGCCTGGTTTTTTGACCCCTGCTTCTGTACAGTCAGTGCACTTCCTAGTCATAAATTAAAATCAACATTCTGAACCCCCTTATAAGACGTTTCCATTAGGGATGTGCGTTTCGGGTTTCGGAATTTCGGAATTTTCACGAAATTTCCCGATTCGTGTTTTCGGATGCGGCCGATTTTCCGAAAATTTTTAAATCCGAAAATGGCAGATCCGAAAAGTTTTCCGAGCCGAAACGAAATATTTTCGGAATTTTCGAATGGACTTGAAATGTGTCAAATCGAAATTTATTGCTTTGAAACGAGGAGAACAGACGTTCCGAAAAAACAAAAATTTCCGAAAATACGAAAAGTCGATACAAAAACCGAGCTAAGTGACACGAAAATACGAAAAATGGTCGAAATTCCGGGAAAAAAAATGTACACGAAAAACGAGTCGAGCCGAACCGAATCGAAACAGAAATGGGTCGAAACGAGCCGAATCGAAAAGTTTAAAAATCCTAAAAATCGAACCGAATCGAACCGAAAAAAAAATCGGTGCACAAGCCTAGTTTCCATATAACGATAGGTTCACAGCTGGTGGTTGCCAGGGGCTCGGCTTTCGTTGACTTGGGGTACGTGAAGATATGTTGAAAGAATCTGAAAAACCTTATAATGAGGTTTTGCTTTTAGCGGCTCATCTGATTTTGTGTTCTTCTTGTTTTTGTTTAGTGATGTTCGCAGGCATTCCAGAAAGTCAATGGCCAACCAGTCTACGATCTCCGAATTTGTCTTCGTTGGGTTTGCTGGTCTCCAGCAGAACTTCCATAACCTGTTTTCCATTGCCGTATTTCTTATCTATAACATCTCGTTGTACGCCAATGGGATTGTTATAGCTGTGGTCACAGCGAAGCGTCACCTGCACAAGCCAATGTACATAATCATTGCGAACCTGGCCCTTTCTGATCTACTCCTGGACACCATGACTTTGCCCAAAATCCTCGCCATGTCTTGGTTTGGAGATAACACCATTCCGTTTCATGCTTGCTTCTTCCAGATGTTCTTCGTCCATTCCTTGGGTTCTCTGGACTCGTTCATTATCATGCTCATGGCATTTGATCGTTACGTGGCCATTTGTGAACCTCTGAGATACTTCTCCATCATTAGCAACAGGCTGATGGTTGGTCTGTGTGGAGCTATTTGGATTTTGGCAGCTTTTGCTGGACTTGGCATCACTCTGTTGGGTGCAAAGCTTTACTACTGTGGGCCAAAGAGGGTAAAAAATTATTTCTGTACTGTGACGCAAGTAGCAGTTTTGGCGTGCGATGACCCAGGACCCTCCAGACGAGGTGCTTTTATTATTGGCATGATTGTGCATTTTATTCCACTGTCATTCATTATATTCTCTTATGCCATGATCATCAGGACGATCCGATCGGCCTCTTCATCTGACGGGTGGCAGAAGGCGTTCTACACGTGCACCACGCACTTATTTGTCATCGGGATGTATTTTGTCCCTCGACTCGTGGTCTACATATATAACCAGGTCCAGTTAATGTCCAACGCTGACTTGAACGTGCTGATCATCTGCCTTTACACGTTTGTGCCGCATTTCCTGAGTCCCATTATATACTGTCTGAGAACCGAGGAAATCAAGAGGACTCTGATAAGGTCTGGTAAGGTGAAACCACCATCATAGGTCAATAGGTCAGACGACAGCAAGTTCTCCAGTGATCCATGGACTAACGTGACATCTTCTTGTCTCTGGCCAAATGTATAACAGGAAACACGGTGAATGCGATCAATGTCCAATGGTTTTTCATTGGTCTTCTAGATACTTCTCTTTCAGGGTAATTCAAAGAGATTCGAAAAGTCACTGCACGTTCGGTGACTTTTTGTTCTCTTCAGTTCGGTTCCTTTTGCCGAACCCATTTCGGCGACCCTGCGGTGTATTCAGCAAGCACCACAGGGTCCCCGAATTGCAGGGAAAAGCTGCTGCAAACCTGACGAAAACTAACCGCAAAACCCAGCGAATGCACGCCGAAAACCCGCAAAAACATCTGGATTAACCTGCCGAAAAACCCGAGCAGGAGCCGATCACCTGCAGCGAAGCCGCCGGAAAAAGCCAACACCGCAGAAGAGGCAGTGAATAAATTAGGAAAACAGTTTGCTTGAATGATTGAAAAGTGAAACACTGTTTTCAAAGAAACTACTGAGCAAAAATGTCTGAAATTTACATATAAAATCCTATGAATGATAATAAAAAGGCTGTTACAGAAAAAATAAGTAAACTTAAAAAAAAAAAAATCGGACTTTTAAAAAAAAAATGCTTAAAATATCCTAAAAAATCTATAAATAAAGAGACTCTTTGCTGCAGAATTTTATAATAAACAGTTTATTAGATATTGGATTAAAACGGGAATTTTTTTAACATTGAAGCCTATGGGATTCGCCTGAATAAACTTGCCGAATTAAACCACCGAATGGCAGGGCATTAGGGGAACCTTTCACTGCTGGTTTGTGTTCTCTGAATAGACAAAGCAGTGCTTCTCTATGGGGATTTCACTGCCCTCGAACAGGCACCGTATGTGCAGGCAATTCGCCAGGATTTGGCAAATTGCCTGCTCTCTGAATAGCCGAATGGCCAAGAAAGGTAACCGCACCCTGATCTTCAGCGTTCGGTTACCTTTCTCAAGCAATTCGGAGCTCTTTGAATAACCCTGTATGTTTTATGTCAGAACGAATGAAGAGCATTTGAAAGCAGGGATTATACAGGGATCACAATATCATATTAAGAATTCTGTCATTTCTACCAATAAAAAAATATAACTATTGAGATGTGTATAATGACGTTTTAGCTAAACATTGTAACCAGGCTTTGGCATGTCTATAACCCCTTCATATAAGGAACTACTTAGTAATATGATGATTATATGTATTCTTTTTATTTCTACACGGTGGGTGCTTGATATTCATGGCGCCAGTTATTTAGTAATATGATGATTAGATGTATTCTTTTTATTTCTACACGGTGGGTGCTTGATATTCCTGGCGCCAGTTATTTAGTAATATGATGATTATATGTATTTTTATTTCTACACGGTGGGTGCTTGATATTCATGGCGCCAGTTATTTAGGAATATGATGATTAGATGTATTCTTTTTATTTCTACACGGTGGGTGCTTGATATTCCTGGCGCCAGTTATTTAGGAATAGGATGATTATATGTATTCTTTTTATTTCTACACGGTGGGTGCTTGATATTCATGGCGCCAGTTATTTAGGAATATGATGATTATATGTATTCTTTTTATTTCTACACGGTGGGTGCTTGATATTCATGGCGCCAGTTATTTAGTAATATGATGATTAGATGTATTCTTTTTATTTCTACACGGTGGGTGCTTGATATTCATGGCGCCAGTTATTTAGGAATATGATGATTATATGTATTCTTTTTATTTCTACACGGTGGGTGCTTGATATTCCTGGCGCCAGTTATTTAGTAATATGATGATTATATGTATTTTTTTTCTACACGGTGGGTGCTTGATATTCATGGCGCCAGTTATTTAGGATATGATGATTAGATGTATTCTTTTTATTTCTACACGGTGGGTGCTTGATATTCCTGGCAGTTATTTAGGAATAGGATGATTATATGTATTCTTTTTATTTCTACACGGTGGGTGCTTGATATTCATGGCGCCAGTTATTTAGGAATATGATGATTAGATGTATTCTTTTTATTTCTACACGGTGGGTGCTTGATATTCCTGGCGCCAGTTATTTAGTAATATGATGATTAGATGTATTCTTTTTATTTCTACACGGTGGGTGCTTGATATTCATGGCGCCAGTTATTTAGTAATAGGATGATTATATGTATTCTTTTTATTTCTACACGGTGGGTGCTTGATATTCATGGCATGACATACACACAAGCAGACACACACACACACACACAGATATGCAGACACTGACATACACACAAGCAGACACACACACAGATATGCAGACACTGACATACACACACAGATATGCAGACACTGACATACACACAAGCAGACACACACACAGATATGCAGACACTGACATACACACAAGCAGACACACACACACAGATATGCAGACACTGACATACACACAAGCAGACACACACACAGATATGCAGACACTGACATACACACAAGCAGACACACACACACAGATATGCAGACACTGACATACACACAAGCAGACACACACACAAACAGATATGCAGACACTGACATACACACAAGCAGACACACACACAGATATGCAGACACTGACATACACACAAGCAGACACACACACACAGATATGCAGACACTGACATACACACAAGCAGACACACACACAGATATGCAGACACTGACATACACACAAGCAGACACACACACAGATATGCAGACACTGACATACACACAAGCAGACACACACACACACACACACACCACAGATATGCAGACACTGACATACACACAAGCAGACACACACACACACACACCACACAGATATGCAGACACTGACATACACAAAAGCAGACACACACACAGATATGCAGACACTGACATACACACAAGCAGACACACACACACAGATATACAGACACTGTCATACACACAAGCAGACACACACACAGATATGCAGACACTGACATACACACAAGCAGACACACACACACAGATATGCAGACACTGACATACACACAAGCACACACACACACACACACACAGATATGCAGACACTGACATACACACAAGCAGACACACACACACAGATATGCAGACACTGACATACACACAAGCAGACACACACACACAGATATGCAGACACTGACACACACACAGATATGCAGACACTGACATACACACAAGCAGACACACACACACAGATATGCAGACACTGACATACACACAAGCAGACACACACACACAGATATGCAGACACTGACATACACAGAAGCAGACACACACACACAGATATGCAGACACTGACATACACAGAAGCAGACACACACACACAGATATGCAGACACTGACATACACACAAGCAGACACATACACACAGATATGCAGACACTGACATACACACAAGCAGACACATACACACAGATATGCAGACACTGACATACACACAAGCAGACACACACACAGATATGCAGACACTGACATACACACAAGCAGACACACACACACACAGATATGCAGACACTGACATACACACAAGCAGACACACACACACAGATATGCAGACACTGACATACACACAAGCAGACACACACACACAGATATGCAGACACTGACATACACACAAGCAGACACACACACACAGATATGCAGACACTGACATACACACAAGCAGACACACACACACAGATATGCAGACACTGACATACACACAAGCAGACACACACACACAGATATGCAGACACTGACATACACACAACAAGCAGACACACACACACAGATATGCAGACACTGACACACACACAGATATGCAGACACTGACATACACACAAGCAACACCACACACACACAGATATACAGACACTGACATACACACAAGCAGACACATACACACAGATATGCAGACACTGACATACACACGATCAGACACATACACATGCAGACGCACAGTCATGCACACACCTGTAGACACAGATATACAGACGCTGACATACACACAAGCAGACACACACACACATGCAGACACATACAAAATTTATATACACATGCAAACAAACACATGCAAAGTTGCATATAGATATACAGACACTAAGATACACACAAGCAGACACAGATACACTGACATACACACATGATTCACACACACAGACACTTTTTAAGACACACATACAGACACTTACAGATACACAGACACTGACAGTCACATGCATACACATACAGATAAAAATACAATAACATACACACATGCACACACTTACAGATACACAGACATACACACATGCAGACACACACAAACAGCCATTTACAGAAACATAGACATTTGCAACCCACGATTGCAGACACAGATACAGTATACAGACACAGATACAGTATACAGACACAGATACAGTATACAGACACAGATACATACACATGTAGACAGATACACATGCAGACACTTACAGTTACACAGACATCAACATATATTCATACAGACACTAAAAAACGAATGAAAAGGCCGGGCACACGTTTTCCACGGGTGTTCACCTCAATGAACCCCCAAGCATGCTGTGTAACTTACTTGCCGCGGTGCTTAGCTCCCCTGGAGTGGATATGTAGGAAACAAATGTAGGAGGGGGGCACTCGAGGACTAAATTAAAAAAATGGATTATTGTAGCACTTAAAAAAGAAACCGACGTTTTGGCCCCCAAAGGCCTTTATCAAGTGTCATACAGATATTGGAGATGTTTGTTTTGTTTCGTAGCGAATCAAAATTCGGATGGCATTTACCAGATTCGTGCTTTGGAAGCATTTACCAAATATGAATCGGCTCAAACTGAAATTTCAGTTCGGTCTGAAAATATGAATTGCGGTAACAGCGAAAAAAACGAAATGACAATGATCAGAAACGAAAAGAAATAAGTAAAAATTATGCAGTGAAAAAAACAAAGCAATGGGTTAATGGCAGCTCACAGAACACAATTTATATCCCATCAATGGGTTAATGGCAGCTCACAGGGCACAGCTTATATCCCATCAATGGGTTAATGGCAGCTCACAGTTTATATTCCATCAATGGGTTAATGGCAGCTCACAGAGCACAGCTTATATCCCATCAATGGGTTAATGGCAGTTCACAGGGCACAGCTTACATCCCATCAAGGGGTTAATGGCAGCTCACAGGGCACAGTTTATATCCCATCAATAGGTTAATGGCAGCTCACAGGGCACAGTTTATATCCCAACAATGGGTTAATGGCAGCTCGCAGAGCACAGTTTATATCCCATCAATGGGTTAATGGCAGCTCACAGGGCACAGTTTATATCCCATCAATGGGTTAATGGCAGCTCACAGAGCACAGTTTATATCCATCAATGGGTTAATGGCAGCTCACAGGGCACAGTTTATATCCCATCAATGGGTTAATGGCAGCTCACAGGGCACAGTTTATATCCCATCAATGGGTTAATGGCAGCTCACAGAGCACAGTTTATATCCCATCAATGGGTTAATGGCAGCTCACAGGGCACAGTTTATATCCCATCAATGGGTTAATGGCAGCTCACAGAGCACAGTTTATATCCCATCAATGGGTTAATGGCAGCTCACACGGCACAGTTTATATCCCATCAATGGGTTAATGGCAGCTCACAGGGCACAGTTTATATCCCATCAATGGGTTAATGGCAGCGCACAGTTTATATTCCATCAATGGGTTAATGGCAGCTCACAGGGCACAGTTTATATCCCATCAATGGGTTAATGGCAGCTCACAGGGCACAGTTTATATCCCATCAATGGGTTAATGGCAGCTCACAGAGCACAGTTTATATCCCATCAATGGGTTAATGGCAGCTCACAGAGCACAGCTTATATCCCATCAATGGGTTAATGGCAGCTCACAGGGCACAGTTTATATCCCATCAATGGGTTAATGGCAGCGCACAGTTTATATTCCATCAATGGGTTAATGGCAGCTCACAGAGCACAGCTTATATCCCATCAATGGGTTAATGGCAGCTCACAGGGCACAGTTTATATCCCATCAATGGGTTAATGGCAGCTCACAGAGCACAGCTTATATCCCATCAATGGGTTAATGGCAGCTCACAGGGCACAGTTTATATCCCATCAATGGGTTAATGGCAGCTCACAGAGCACAGTTTATATCCCATCAATGGGTTAATGGCAGCTCACAGGGCACAGTTTATATCCCATCAATGGGTTAATGGCAGCGCACAGTTTATATTCCATCAATGGGTTAATGGCAGCTCACAGAGCACCGTTTATATCCCATCAATGGGTTAATGGCAGCTCACAGAGCACAGTTTATATCCCATCAATGGGTTAATGGCAGCTCACAGAGCACAGTTTATATCCCATCAATGGGTTAATGGCAGCTCACAGAGCACAGTTTATATCCCATAAATGGGTTAATGGCAGCTCACAGAGCACAGCTTATATCCCATCAATGGGTTAATGGCAGCTCACAGAGCACATCTTATATCCCATAAATGGGTTAATGGCAGCTCACAGTTTATATCCCATCAACGGGTTAATGGCAGCTCACAGGGCACAGTTTATATCCCATCAATGGGTTAATGGCAGCTCACAGGGCACAGTTTATATCCCATCAATGGGTTAATGGCAGCTCACAGAGCACAGCTTATATCCCATCAATGGGTTAATGGCAGCTCACAGAACACAATTTATATCCCATCAATGGGTTAATGGCAGCTCACAGGGCACAGTTTATATCCCATCAATGGGTTAATGGCAGCTCACAGAGCACAGTTTATATCCCATCAATGGGTTAATGGCAGCTCACAGGGCACAGTTTATATCCCATCAATGGGTTAATGGCAGCTCACAGGGCACAGTTTATATCCCATCAATGGGTTAATGGCAGCTCACAGGGCACAGTTTATATCCCATCAATGGGTTAATGGCAGCTCACAGGGCACAGTTTATATCCCATCAATGGGTTAATGGCAGCTCACAGGGCACAGTTTATATCCCATCAATAGGTTAATGGCAGCTCACAGGGCACAGTTTATATCCCATCAATGGGTTAATGGCAGCTCACAGAGCACAGTTTATATCCCATCAATGGGTTAATGGCAGCTCACAGAACACAATTTATATCCATCAATGGGTTAATGGCAGCTCACACAGCACAGCATATATCCCAGTCAGGGGTTAATGGCAGCTCACAGAGCACAGTTTATATATCCCATCAATGGGTTAATGGCAGCTCACAGAGCACAGTTTATATCCCATAAATGGGTTAATGGCAGCTCACAGAGCACAGCTTATATCCCATCAATGGGTTAATGGCAGCTCACAGAGCACATCTTATATCCCATAAATGGGTTAATGGCAGCTCACAGTTTATATCCCATCAACGGGTTAATGGCAGCTCACAGGGCACAGTTTATATCCCATCAATGGGTTAATGGCAGCTCACAGGGCACAGTTTATATCCCATCAATGGGTTAATGGCAGCTCACAGAGCACAGCTTATATCCCATCAATGGGTTAATGGCAGCTCACAGAACACAATTTATATCCATCAATGGGTTAATGGCAGCTCACAGGGCACAGTTTATATCCCATCAATGGGTTAATGGCAGCTCACAGAGCACAGTTTATATCCCATCAATGGGTTAATGGCAGCTCACAGGGCACAGTTTATATCCCATCAATGGGTTAATGGCAGCTCACAGGGCACAGTTTATATCCCATCAATGGGTTAATGGCAGCTCACAGGGCACAGTTTATATCCCATCAATGGGTTAATGGCAGCTCACAGGGCACAGTTTATATCCCATCAATAGGTTAATGGCAGCTCACAGGGCACAGTTTATATCCCATCAATGGGTTAATGGCAGCTCACAGAGCACAGTTTATATCCCATCAATGGGTTAATGGCAGCTCACAGGGCACAGTTTATATCCCATCAATGGGTTAATGGCAGCTCACACAGCACAGCATATATCCCAGTCAGGGGTTAATGGCAGCTCACAGAGCACAGTTTATATCCCATCAATGGGTTAATGGCAGCTTACAGGGCACAGTTTATATCCCATCAATAGGTTAATGGCAGCTTACAGGGCACAGTTTATATCCCATCAATGGGTTAATGGCAGCTCACAGAGCACAGTTTATATCCCATCAATGGGTTAATGGCAGCTCACAGAGCACAGTTTATATCCCAGCAATGGGTTAATGGCAGCTCGCAGTTTATATCCCATCAATGGGTTAATGGCAGCTTACAGAGCACAGTTTATATCCCATCAATGGGTTAATGGCAGCTCACACAGCACAGCATATATCCCAGTCAGGGGTTAATGGGCATCTCACAGGGCACAGTTTATATCCCAATCAAGGGTTAATGGGCATCTCACAGGGCACAGCTTATAACGCATTTTTTGGGTGAAATTTTAGGTTTTCTAATTTATTTTAAAGCAACAAGCATTTTTTCCCCATAGGTTTCAATGAAAAGAATATTCCTGCTTTCATTAAATATTTATCAAACCATTTATTTTTTTCACTTGCAGCAAAAAGTCTATTTTTTAGGATTTTTTCAGGAGTTTATGAGTTAATTTTTCCGTTTCATAATTTATTTTAACCCCTTCGCTGGGGATGACGTGTGGGGAACGTTCTCATTGACTCCCACTATATGCAGAGGACGTTCCCCACACGTCATCCACAAGCGGGAGCCCCGGCGGAGATACTCACCTCTCTGTCCGGGGTCCCGCGGCGTTCTGGCTTCAGTGTCCTCAGACGCTGAAGTCAAGCCCATCCTGACGACAATGACATCATCGCGCCATGCACGATGACGTCATTTCCAGGCAACCCCCCGGCCTGATCGGGAGGGTTTAAAGTAAAAGAAAAAGGCACCGCTTTGAAGGGCACTGTCTGCCCTTTAAAGTGGTGCCTTTTTCTAACCCCTGACATCGCGGGGCTCTTCAGCACCAAATCACGATCTAGCTCTGGTGGGGGCTGCCATCTTGGATGGAGGCTCCACCTCTGGGTTCCCCCTCGGCTCCTGACGTATCGTGCATAGCATGATGATGTCAGATGGCCGGGGAACCCCTAGCTGCCTGGTGGAGATATGTGGTTCATTTGAAAGCATGGCATGGCCTTTCAAATGATACCAAACATGACCAGGTTCATAGCAAAACAAAAATTAGAAAAAAAAAATAAGAAAAAAACATGCTTTTATTTTTTTTTTTAGTGTGTTCTTTTTATTAATGCAGCAATATTGTTCACATTTCAATTATAATGTGAACAATGATGCTGCAGTCGTGATTTGTTTATGGGGTGCGTCTGTTAAAAATCACGTAATCCCCCCCAAAAAATATAACGAGTCCCCATTTCAAATTTCTTTTACAAACGCACCCCATAGAAATTATAACCGCAAACGCTCATGTGATAAAATGTGAAAAAAAACACTTTACACACTGTACATGATTAAAAATTCTAATTTTATTGCATTTTTTGTTATAATATACAGACAGGTCATGACGTATACATATAATAATGACATATTATGAATCTGCTGAGTCTGCCGGAAAGAACGATATATAATATGTCTGGGCCATTTAATAAAGTGTGACTTCTAAACGCGTTTAAACATGATGAGCGAAACTGGTTAAAATGAGCTCAGCACAGAGGTGTGAAATGCCTCAGCAGTGAAAGGGTTAAAGTAATAACCTTGGAGGAAGATTACCAGACGGAGGAGGAGAAAGGGGAGTCCGATATCTCCTTTACATATCGGTGGTGCTACATATCCAGTGTCAGATTTATGACACCTCCAAATGTGAGTTGAATTACTATACATTCGTTTGGGGGATTCAAAGAAATTACACAGATCACACTATGTTTGCCAATTTTTCCCTTTCTTTTGAGGGTTGATGACCACGTATAAAAAGTGATTCTGTTGTTTAATAAGAAGATCTCCAGCTTGAACATTTATCACCAAAGAGGGAAGCGCAGACTGTCACCACATTTTTTCTTCATTATTGACTATTTGATGGTTGGAGGTGAACCATCTGTGTGTGATCACCTGCAGCTGACTGTTGAACTGCGAATTTAAATGTATGATAGACTTTTATTGTTATCTAACTTATAAACCGCACAGTTCAGTTATATGCATTAGGGGGCGCCAGATACTATATTTTCCATTAAAGTAATAACAAGGCTTTTTTTTTTTTGCTAAACGCAGCTGTATTATTTTCTTACAGTCCATCTGCATTCAGCAATGAATACGTTTCATAATCATGGACAGCTCTGGGGGGCTTACGGAGCTATCTATGGTCCTGAACTGAAACATCGTATTCCTTGATACTATGGGGGATATTCAGAGAGCACTGAAATGTTGGCGACATTTCAGTGCTCTCTCGTTCCCCGCACTTCGGGGAATCAAATATCCTCACCCTGCGGTGAATTCAGCATTCACCGCAGGGTCCCCGGAGTGCAGGGAAAACCCGCCGAACACCTGCCAAAAACCCGTTGGAACTGCTGCAAAAACAGGCCGAACACGTCGGAAATATAAATAATATAAATGTAAGGTCCTATGAATGATAATAAAAAGGTTTGTTACGGAAAAGAGAAAAACGCTTTTAAAAAAAAAAACGGCAAAAACATTTTGCCGAAAAGATCCTAACAAAAATCTATAAATAAAGAGACTTTTTGCTGCAGATTAGAATAATAAACGGTTTATTAGATATTGGATTAAAACGGGAATATTTTTATCATGGAAGCCTATGAGATTCACCTGAATAAACCTGTCGAATGAAACCACTGAACATCAGGGCATTTCGGCAACTTTTCTCTGCTGTTCGGTGTTCTCTGAATAAATTAACCATTGCTTCTCTGTGGGGGATTTCACTGCCTTTGAACAGGCATCGTACTTGCTGGCAATTCACCAAAAATTGAGAGAATAGCCGAATGGCCCCGAAATGCCACCGAATGGGGAAATTCCCTGTTAGGTGACATTTCAGGGCCAGATCGTCTCTCTCTGAAAAACCCCTATAGTATCAATGAAAACAATGTTTCAGTCCAGGACCATAGATAGCTCCGTAAGCCCCCAGAGCCCTCCTTGGTTGTTAAACATTGTATTCATTGCTGAACGCAGACGGACTGAAAGAAAATAATACAGCTGCGTTCAGCGAAGAAAAAAAGCCTCGTTATCACTTTAAAATAAATTATAAAACCCTAAAATTAACCCACACAATCCTGAAAAATGCCACAAAAAATCCTAAAAAAATAAATAAAGTGAATTTTTGCTGCAAGTGAAACCCTAGAAAACCCTCACTAACTCAGCTCCCCACTACCTGTCCTCACTAATCACCAAATACACCCCAGCCCGCTCCCTAAGGTCAAACAGCGACCTGCGCCTAGCTTCTCCCCGCATCACCTCTTCCCATGATAGACTGCAGGATTTCTCACGCGCAGCCCCCACTCTCTGGAACGCTCTCCCTCGTACTGTCAGACTTTCCCCTAACTTCTCTTCCTTCAAACGCTCCCTGAAAACATTCCTATTTAGGGAAGCGACCCCCCAACTCACTGACACAACCATCAATCACTCTCACCTTACAGTCCTCTCCTCCTGTTTCCAACCCCAACCCTCCTAGATTGTGAGTTCCTACGGGAATAGGGCCCTCATCTCCTACTGTACTGTTTGTCAAATGTTGTTCAATGTATTGTAACCCTGTCTATACTGTGCTTATTGTACAGCGCTGCGGAATATGCTGGCGCTTTATAAATAAAGAATAATAATAATAATAATAAAAAGTTGAATACATATTTAATGAAAACGGGAATATTTTTAACATTGAAACCTATGGATTCTCCTGTTTAAACCTGTTGAACTGAACCACCAAAAATCAGGGCATTTTATTGACATTTCGGTGGTTCTCTGAATAGATTAACCATTACTTCTCTGCAGTCAATCTGCACTGAACAGCACCATGGCGTACTGTACGACCGAAAATCAGGGCATTTCACTGACCTAAAATTTCACCAACAAAATTCAGAAAAATACCTGTCAGAACAGCACTGTAGGGTGTCAGGATAACCCCGCGTAGGGTACTGAAGTGTAAATATGAGCCCGGTATGCAGCAGGGACGTGCAGTCAGGGGGGACAGGGGTGGCAGAGCCTCCTCTGCCATTCCAGTAAATTAATGTGCTCATTGTGCTGTAATGACATGTGTGTATATATATACTGTAAATAAAATGTTATTTTTTTGAAAAAAAGTTCTCATACTCACCTCTCCATGCTCCCTCGCTGCTTCTCTATCCTCCGCTTTTTTTCCCCCTGCACTTTCAGTTTGCCGGCTGCTGTGTGTGTGTGTGATTCACTACACAGACAGCAGCGGCAGCACTGAGCCAGCCTAGCCTACGCAATTTGCGCAGCTGAATGCTACACTAATTGCGTAGCTCAAGCTGGCTTTGCTTCTGGTTCTACACTCTTCGGTGCCTCCGGAGGCACAGAGGCACTGAGTGGCCTCCGGAGGCACTGAGAGCAATTGAAAGCTTGAGTCAATGGGAAAGCTCCATTGGTCTCAAGCACTTCTTTTTTTAAAAAAAAGGCCCCCCATGAGAGGCAGAGCTCCCCATGGATTGATTGACGCAGGACAGTCATGTGGCTGTCCTCGTCAGTCGTGGGGGGGGGGCAGGCAGAGCTCAGCAATCAGCATGTGTGTAATAGCGCCCTCTATGAGTCAGTATTGTAAGTGCATGCTCTTAGAACTAAAAACCTACATGCAGACTTTATTTTAAAGAGTTGTAATAGCGCCCTCTATTAGTCAGTATTGTAAGTGCATGCTCTTAGAACTATAAAAAACAAATGCGAACTTTACTTTATAAATAGTGAAACTCTATTCTCCTATATAACAATAATCAAATGCGTAAATTGCGACTGTGTAACCCTGTGTATATCTGGCTCTAATACAGTGCCTCACCAGCCACTGACCTCACCGCACGCCACTGGTATGCAGTGGTTTCTGGGGCTGATTATACCTTCAGGGAACAGGGTTGTTAGGCAGGCAGTACCTTGCAGTAATAAGCGTGGTGCCAAAGGGAGAGGCAATAATGGCAGTCAAGGGGCGATCCGTGGTTCAGGGGCTGGCAGAGAGGAGGCAGAGTCAATGGGCAAAGCAGGAGGTCTGGTAAACAGTGGGAGCAATCAGGAACAGGTCTTTGCAGGGAAAGGAACTAGACGACAATGCTGACGCATTGTGGGAAGGGGAGAGTGGACCTTTATTGAGACAAGTGTGTGTGGTGTGTGCGAACTTTGTCTGACTGTTCGTGATCTGGATGCTTGTGCTGAGCCTCAAGGCAGCACTTTTCAGGGAGTTGCTGCAGGCATGTATCATGACAATATCTAAAAAGTCCTAAAAAATAAATAAATAAATTGACTTTTTGCTGCAAGTGAAAAAAAGTAAACAGTTCAATAAATATTTAATAAAGATGGGGAATATTCTTTTCATTGAAACCTATGGGGAAAAAAAACCTTGTTGCTTTAAAATAAATTAGGAAAACTAAAATTTCACCCCAAAAATGCCTAAAAAAATCCTAAGAAATTAAGTAAAGAGACTTTTGTGTGTTTGACATCACTAGTGACTGAACTGTTGACCGGTAGCCAGAAAAATAAGAATCCTGACTGCTGGTGATGCTGGGTATCGTGCAGGAAACTCCTCTGCTTCACCCAGTGATTTTACCAGATCAGGGGAGCTAGGAGAGGGGAGGGATGGAGGTCACTCCATGCAGCCTGTCCATTTTATAATTGTGAAGTGGTCAGAAGGAGTAGAGCGTCCCTTTAGTCTGGCCCTGGTAAGACATAAACACAAAAATAATATTTATTTCTTTATAAAGTATTTTACCAGGAAGGATACATAGAGATTTCTCAAATGTACTGGACGTTACAAACATTAAACGAAAATGGGGTAAATACAAACATGTTTTTTTATTGTTGCACTATATCAAAGAAAATGTTAAAATAATTAGATACCGCACTAAAAACAAGAAAATATCCTTGAAATAATGCCATTTTTAACACTTCTATCGCGTCACTATTTCCTGTCTGAAAATCTGTCAAATAGTTTTTTCTATTTCAGTGTTCGTGTATAAATACCTTTTATATCTATTTATTACTAATTTGATAACTTTTATTACTTTTATTATTAATTAATGATCAGTAATGAATATTTTTCTCATTCATTTTTTTTTTTTTTTACTTTAAAAAAGAAAAGAAACGGCGCAATTACCTCCCGGTGGAAACGTTTCCTCTGGGTTCACTGCTCATTAATCAGGTGCTCAATTCTCCTGAAAATAATTTATTCTGGCATATCTGCGTCCCAGGAGATCCTGGCACATAATGTATGTGTGTATAAATGTCGCTCACAAGAAGGAAACGCATCTGAGATCTTCACACACGCAGCTCACCCGACAAGGGACTGCGAAGACAAGTAAGCTGGGTTTTCTGGGTTTTTTCTATGACATAATTTTTATTTTATTATTACTATTATTGTATTACCATTATTATTATTACTATTATTATATTATTATTACTATTATTATTGTATTACTATTGTTATTATTATTGTATTATTATTATTACTATTATTATTATTGTATTATTACTATTATTATTATTATTATTGTATTATTATTATTACTATTATTATTATTGTATTACTATTGTTATTATTATTGTATTATTATTACTATTATTATTATTGTATTACTATTGTTATTATTATTGTATTATTATTACTATTGTTATCATTACTATAATCATTGTATTATTATTATTATTATTTTTACATTATCACCAAAAAACACTATTGTTCAGAGCTGTGACAGGGTAACAGGGTAAGGGGGGGCAGAGGGGGAGTGTTATTTATTTTATAATATTATTAGTGTAAATATTACATTGGATAAATGAGATTATTATTTAACACTATTACACATAACATATTAAAACAGGTAAAAAAAAAAAAGCTTTGTATCCAGCCTATCCCTGATGTGGGGCTGCCAGGTTGGCAATGTTTTCCTGGATGTGTGTAATATATTCATGCTGATGGGCAGTGCAGGAAACATGACACCCTGCAGCATGTATAATCCATACGCTGCAGGTAAGACATCAAAAAGGAATCCCAGGCGACCTGCCTTGATTTCCTACCTGGAACATATGAATTCTAAATGTGCAGTTCACCGCAATTCGTAGATCTTCGACAGCAGTGAAATCCCCCGTAGAGAAGCAATGGTTAATCTATTCACATTGAACAGCAGAGAAATGTCAGTGAAATGCCCTGATATTCGGTGGTTTCATTCGACAGGTTTAATCAGGCGAATCCCATAGGCTTTAATGTATAAATAAAATTCCTTCATTATTATTAATAATAATAAAATACTAATAATATTGTTTTTTTATTCAACCGTTTATTCTTTTCATTTGCAGCAAATTTTATTTATTTTTCAGAATTTTTTAGGCATGTTTCTGGATTTATTAGGCACCGTTTTTAATTCCCCTTTTTTTTCAAAGAGAGTTTTTTCTTTATTCTGTAATGGACCTTTTTATTATTTTCATGCATTTTCTTGTTTAAAATGGCCTTTTTTAAAATTGCGTTTTTATTTCTTTACCATCAGTTCAGTGGCGTTCGGTGGCTGATCAGCTTTGTTTGTCAGCGTTCGGCGACTGATCGTTGCCTTTCGGCGGATCGTCGATGGTGTTTGTTGTTCTGTTTGGTGTTCGGCAGTTTGAACGGCGATATTTGACGGATCCTTTTGGCGCACTTCAGAGAAAGCTGAATTCCCTGCAGGATCAGTGATTTGAACTCCCCTAATTGCACCAAACGACAGAGCTCTGAAGTTTTGGTGAAATTATAGTCACTGCCATTACTTTCACTGCTGACAGGGCCGGCCCGACCATGGTGCAGAGTGGAGCAGCGGCACCAGGCGGCAGAAATTCTGGGGCGGCAAATTTTAGCCACCGGTGCCGCTGTACTATTTTTTTTTATCGGCGCCGGCATCTACTTTTGTGGCGCCCAGCAGCCTGAGGAGGATCCACCCACACGCGCCGTAATCTTGCACTTCCATTCCTGGCATAGCTGGCCTCATGTGTGTGGGCGGATCCTCCAGACTGCGGGAACTTCTCTCCTCTCGCCACGTCCCGGCTGGGGTATGTGAACCAAACACTGCTGGGGTATGTGAAACTGACACTGCCGGGGTATGTGAAGCACACACTGCGGGGTATGTGAAACTGACACTGCAGGGGTATGTGAAGCACACACTGCGGGGTATGTGAAACTGACACTGCAGGGGTATGTGAAGCACACACTGCGGGGTATGTGAAACTGACACTGCAGGGGTATGTGAAGCACACACTGCGGGGTATGTGAAACTGACACTGCAGGGGTATGTGAAAAAGACACTGCCGGGGTATGTGAAACTGACACTGCCGGGGTATGTGAAACAGACACTGCAGGGGTATGTGAAACAGACACTGCTGGGGTATGTAAAACAGACACTGCTGGGGTATGTGAAACTGACAGTGCTGGGGTATGTGAAACAGTAGACATGTGCACAGAACAAAATTTCGTTTTGAACTAATGGATTAGTCCTAAAATGCAATTTATTTAGTTGCTAAAGAAATTCGTTTTCAGTTCTTTAGTATGAAAACTAATTTCATTCATCCGAAAACCAGTGGATACAATTACTATTGCAGTGACTCCTCAGAGGGCTGAGATCGCTGCTTGTTACAGTATCTCTCACTCTCAGCACAATGTATCAGGCAAAGCTGTTACAGTAACTGACTGCTGCTCATCACAGCGCTCAGAGTTTCAGTGAAACTAGTAAATAATATTTTTATATATAAGATGTTATAACAATATTATTTCCTTGTTTTACTGAAACTCTGAGCGCTGTTAGTCAGTTACTGTAACAGCTGAGCCTGATACATTGTATTGAGAGATAATATAACAAGCAGCCGATCTCAGCGCTCACAGCCACTGGATTTAAAGGGCTAAAATAAAAAGGCTCCTCTCTGTATAATGTATAGAACATCCTCCTGCATTAATACCCCTCTCTGTATAATGTATAGAACATCCTCCTTCACTAATTAATGCCCCTCTCTGTATAGAACATCTTACTGCATTGGCATGTGGAGGGTGCAGAACTTCGGAATGCAATGCTTATACAGCACAGAAGGGAGAACTTTTACTTAAACTTTGTATCTCTGTGGGGGAGACACAGGAATATAAAAGCAGGGGAGAGGGGAAATATTAACGTAAATCGGTCTGAAAGCTCAGAGAAGAGATGACTGGTGCAAATTGATTTTTATAATAAAATAAAGCACTTTAAATCCAGGGAAAACATTCAAATAAATCACACTGAAGGCTCATAATGACAGAGTAACTGAGAGCTGGATACTAAATGTATCCGACATAAAAAAAACTTTATAACAAGCAGCACTGGGAGAGGAGAGGGACTTTATATAAAACGCGTATTATAGATGAGGAAAGGGGGATAGTGCTCCTGGATAATATAAAATGTATCAGACCTAAGCCCCTATTATGCAGAGCGGGAGGGGAGATAACACACGTTTTATAAAGTCCCTCTCTTCTCCAGCGCTGCTTGTTATAAAGGGGTTTTTACTATCCAGCCCTCCTCTGTCATTAGCTTTCAGTGTGATTTATATGAATGTTTTCCTTCTCCAGCTGGTTTTATCACCTTGTCTGCCTCATAGACATGCAAGGGTTAAGTAAAGGTTTCCTCTCCTGTGCTGGCTGTCTCTGCTGCGAGTGAGTATTCTGGAGCTCTATCACTGTCAGATTTTCGGGTAGGGGTCGGGAAGGATTACACATACAAACCTTTTCTGTAGCTTTGCGATGTTGCGCTCTTCATTGCTGGTCTCCTTCACTCAATGTAATATCACAAAAAGGACTGAAACTAAAATGTAGTGCGTTTTATTTTAGTTTCTTTCGTTTTTGTACTGAGCAGTCTCGTATGTCTTGAGTCATACGAAAACTAAATTATCCCAAAATTTGGACTAAATCGTTTTAGTACTAAAACGAATGCACATGTCTATGAAACAGACACTGCTGGGGTATATGAAACTGACACAGCCGGGGTATGTGAAACAGACACTGCCGGGGTATGTGAAACAGACACTGCTGGGGTATATGAAACTGACACAGCCGGGGTATGTGAAACAGACACTGCTGGGGTATGTGAAACTGACACTGCTGGGGTATGTGAAACTGACACTGCTGGGGTATGTGAAACAGACACTGCTGGGGTATGTGAAACAGACACTGCTGGGGTATGTGAAACTGAATGCTGGGGTATGTGAAACTGACACTGCTGGGGTATGTGAAACAGACACTGCTGGGGTATGTGAAACTGACACTGCTGGGGTATGTGAAACAGACACTGCTGGGGTATGTGAAACTGACTGCTGGGGTATGTGAAACAGGCACTGCTGGGGTATGTGAAACTGACACTGCTGGGGTATGTGAAACAGACACTGCTGGGGTATGTGAAACTGACACTGCTGGGGTATGTGAAACAGACACTGCTGGGGTATGTGAAACTGACTGCTGGGGTATGTGAAACAGGCACTGCTGGGGTATGTGAAACTGACACTGCTGGGGTATGTGAAACAGACACTGCTGGGGTATATGAAACAGACACTGCTGGGGTATGTGAAACTGACTGCTGGGGTATGTGAAACAGGCACTGCTGGGGTATGTGAAACTGACACTGCTGGGGTATGTGAAACAGACACTGCTGGGGTATGTGAAACAGACACTGCCGGGGTATGTGAAACTGACACTGCAGGGGTATGTGAAAAAGACACTGCTGGGGTATGTGAAACAGACACTGCTGGGGTATGTGAAACTCACTCTGCTGGGGTATGTGAAACAGACACTTTTCAGCCTATATAACTATGTAACTATGTAAGACACTGCTGGGGTATGTGAAACTGACACTTCTGGGGTATGTGAAACTGACACTTCTGGGGTATGTGAAACTGACACTGCTGGGGTATGTGAAACAGACACTGCTGGGGTATGTGAAACTGACACTGCTGGGGTATGTGAAACTGACACTGCTGGGGTATGTGAAACAGACACTGCTGGGGTATGTAAAACAGACACTGCTGGGGTATGTGAAATAGACACTGCCGGGGTATGTGAAACAGACACTGCTGGGGTATGTGAAACTGACACTTCTGGGGTATGTGAAACTGACACTGCTGGGGTATGTGAAACAGACACTGCTGGGGTATGTGAAACAGACACTGCTGGGGTATGTGAAACTCACTCTGCTGGGGTATGTGAAACAGACACTGCTGGGGTATGTGAAACAGACACTGCTGGGGTACGTGTGTGAAACACTGCTGGGTATATACAATTCTGGGCTCTGCTGGGTATATAAAATTCTGGGCTCTGCTGGGTATATAAAATTCTGGGCTCTGCTGGGTATATAAAATTCTGGGCTCTGCTGGGTATATACAATTCTGGGCTCTGCTGGTATATAAAATTCTGGGCTCTGCTGGTATATACAATTCTGTGAGTTTAACTTACTATTAGCAGTACAACTATGAGTATAAAAGTTAAAATCTAACACTATGCAGCTCTGTTGTTCACTGGCGCCCGGTTGTCTGATTTACTAGCTCAGTTATACACACCTCACATTACTATATCACAGAGCTCCACAGCAATAAAATTCTAATGTAAGGTGTGTATCATTGTTTGAATTTTATTGCTGTGGCGCTCTGTGATACGCTCATACACACTGCGTGGTTTTTTTTGAGGGGGGGGGGGCACCATTTCATCCTTCGCTCTAGGCAGCACAATGTCTTGGGCCGGCCCTGACTGCTGATAATAACAGATACTGGTTACTGTAAATAGGATGAGTTAAGTATGCATCATCACACAGGAATTTACAATCTAAGAGGGTAAAGAGGAGCCCGTCCCAGTGAGTTTACAATCTAAGAGGGAAAAGAGGAGCCTGTCCCAGTGAGCTTACAATCTAAGAGGGGAAAGAGGAGCCTGTCCCAGTGAGCTTACAATCTAAGAGGGAAAAGAGTAGCCTGTCCCAGTGAGCTTACAATCTAAGAGGGAAAAGAGGAGCCTGTCCCAGTGAGCTTACAATCTAAGAGGGGAAAGAGGAGCCTGTCCCAGTGAGCTTACAATCTAAGAGGGGAAAGAGGAGCCTGTCCCAGTGAGCTTACAATCTAAGAGGGGAAAGAGGAGCCTGTCCCAGTGAGTTTACAATCTAAGAGGGGAATGAGGAGCCTGTCCCAGTGAGCTTACAATCTAAGAGGGAAAAGAGGAGCCTGTCCCAGTGAGTTTACAATCTAAGAGGGGAAAGAGGAGCCTGTCCCAGTGAGCTTACAATCTAAGAGGGGAAAGAGGAGCCTGTCCCAGGGAGTTTACAATCTAAGAGGGGAAAGAGGATCCTGCCCAGTGAGTTTACAATCTAAGAGGGGAAAGAGGATCCTGCCCAGTGAGTTTACAATCTAAGAGAGGAAAGAGGAGCCTGCCCCAGTGAGCTTACAATCTAAGAGGGAAAAGAGGAGCCTGTCCCAGTGAGCTTACAATCTAAGAGGGAAAAGAGGAGCCTGTCCAGTGAGTTTACAATCTAAGAGGGGAAAGAGGAGCCTGTCCCAGTGAGCTTACAATCTAAGAGGGGAAAGAGGAGCCTGTCCCAGTGAGTTTACAATCTAAGAGAGGAAAGAGGAGCCTGCCCCAGTGAGCTTACAATCTAAGAGGGGAAAGAGGAGCCTGTCCCAGTGAGTTTACAATCTAAGAGGAGAAAGAGGAGCCTGTCCCAGTGAGCTTACAATCTAAGAGGGAAAAGAGGAGCCTGTCCCAGTGAGCTTACAATCTAAGAGGGAAAAGAGGAGCCTGTCCCAGTGAGCTTACAATCTAAGAGGAGAAAGAGGAGCCTGTCCCAGTGAGTTTACAATCTAAGAGAGGAAAGAGGAGCCTGCCCCAGTGAGCTTACAATCTAAGAGGGAAAAGAGGAGCCTGTCCCAGTGAGCTTACAATCTAAGAGGGAAAAGAGGAGCCTGTCCCAGTGAGTTTACAATCTAAGAGGGGAAAGAGGAGCCTGTCCCAGTGAGTTTACAATCTAAGAGGGAAAAGAGGAGCTTGCCCCAGTGAGCTTACAATCTAAGAGGGGAAAGAGGAGCCTGTCCCAGTGAGCTTACAATCTAAGAGGGGAAAGAGGAGCCTGTCCCAGTGAGCTTACAATCTAAGAGGGGAAAGAGGAGCCTGTCCCAGTGAGCTTACAATCTAAGAGGGGAAAGAGGAGCCTGTCCCAGTGAGCTTACAATCTAAGAGGGGAATGAGGAGCCTGTCCCAGTGAGTTTACAATCTAAGAGGGAAAAGAGGAGCCTGTCCCAGTGAGTTTACAATCTAAGAGGGGAAAGAGGAGCCTGTCCCAGTGAGTTTACAATCTAAGAGGGGAAAGAGGAGCCTGTCCCAGTGAGTTTACAATCTAAGAGGGGAAAGAGGAGCCTGTCCCAGTGAGTTTACAATCTAAGAGGGGAAAGAGGAGCCTGTCCCAGTGATCTTACAATCTAAGAGGGGAATGAGGAGCCTGTCCCAGTGAGTTTACAATCTAAGAGGGAAAAGAGGAGCCTGTCCCAGTGAGCTTACAATCTAAGAGGGAAAGAGGAACCTGTCCCAGTGAGCTTACAATCTAAGAGGGAAAAGAGGAGCCTGTCCCAGTGAGTTTACAATCTAAGAGGGGAAAGAGGAGCCCGTCCAGTGAGCTTACAATCTAAGAGGGAAAGAGGAGCCTGTCCCAGTGAGCTTACAATCTAAGAGAGGAAAGAGGAGCCTGTCCCAGTGAGCTTACAATCTAAGAGGAAAAGAGGAGCCTGTCCCAGTGAGCTTACAATCTAAGAGGGAAAAGAGGAGCCTGTCCCAGTGAGCTTACAATCTAAGAGGGAAAAGAGGAGCCTGTCCCAGTGAGCTTACAATCTAAGAGAGGAAAGAGGAGCCTGTCCCAGTGAGTTTACAATCTAAGAGGGGAAAGAGGAGCCTGTCCCAGTGATTTTACAATCTAAGAGGGGAATGAGGAGCCTGTCCCAGTGAGTTTACAATCTAAGAGGGAAAAGAGGAGCCTGTCCCAGTGAGCTTACAATCTAAGAGGGAAAGAGGAACCTGTCCCAGTGAGCTTACAATCTAAGAGGGGAAAGAGGAGCCTGTCCCTGTGAGTTTACAATCTAAGAGGGGAAAGAGGAGCCTGTCCCAGTGAGCTTACAATCTAACAGGGAAAGAGGAGCCTGTCCCAGTGAACTTACAATCTAAGAGGGGAAAGAGGAGCCTGTCCCAGTGAGCTTACAATCTAAGAGGGAAAGAGGAACCTGTCCCAGTGAGCATACAATCTAAGAGGGGAAAGAGGAGCCTGTCCCTGTGAGTTTACAATCTAAGAGGGGAAAGAGGAGCCTGTCCCAGTGAGCTTACAATCTAAGAGGGAAAAGAGGAGCCTGTCCCAGTGAGTTTACAATCTAAGAGGGGAAAGAGGAGCCTGTCCCAGTGAGCTTACAATCTAAGAGGGGAAAGAGGAGCCTGTCCCAGTGAGTTTACAATCTAAGAGGGGAAAGAGGAGCCTGTCCCAGTGATCTTACAATCTAAGAGGGGAATGAGGAACCTGTCCCAGTGAGCTTACAATCTAAGAGGGAAAGAGGAACCTGTCCCAGTGAGCTTACAATCTAAGAGGAAAAGAGGAGCCTGTCCCAGTGAGCTTACAATCTAAGAGGGAAAGAGGAGCCTGTCCCAGTGAGCTTACAATCTAAGAGGGAAAAGAGGAGCCTGTCCCAGTGAGTTTACAATCTAAGAGGGAAAAGAGGAGCCTGTCCCAGTGAGCTTACAATCTAAGAGGGGAAAGAGGAGCCTGTCCCAGTGAGCTTACAATCTAAGAGGGGAAGAGGAGCCTGTCCCAGTGAGCTTACAATCTAAGAGGGAAAGAGGAGCCTGTCCCAGTGAGCTTACAATCTAACAGGGAAAGAGGAGCCTGTCCCAGTGAGCTTACAATCTAAGAGGGAAAGAGGAACCTGTCCCAGTGAGCTTACAATCTAAGAGGGAAAGAGGAACCTGTCCCAGTGAGCTTACAGTCTAACAGGGAAAGAGGAACATGCCTCCTTTGGGGGCTGTGGGAGATCAGGAGAGGTACAGTGGAGGATTATGGGGTGAGTTGTTGGGTCTCTCTGAAGTAATGAGTTTTTAAGGGTTTTTGCAGCAGGTTATGGAAAGAAAGCAAAAAAAATAAAAAAGAATCAGGTGAACGAATCAACAAACGACAGAATAGATATGAGATTTATTCTTCATTCTTCAAGAGAAACCCCGCATTCTTTCCACAGTCTTAATGTATCTGTCCCTCTGGAAGGAATAATGTCAGTATAATGTTATACGTCATTGTGCAGGCTTCATAGGAGAGCGAGGAATGGAGCTCAATATAGTGTGCCCAGAGATGGTCAGGAGTGCAGGACTAAAAGGTAACTGCTCCTGTTAAAGGGCCAGTAGCACCATTAAATGAAATGTCCTTATTGTGTTTATTTTGCTGATATCTTCATATAAAACCTGCTTTGTTTTTCTCTTGTATGTTTAGTTAAGAAAATATTTTACTCTATAGGGGTTATTCAGAGAGATCCGTTATGTGCCGATATGTAACCGGACACTGAAATTCAGCGAACGAGGACATTTCGGGGCCATTCGGCTATTCAGAGAGCAGGCAATTCACAAACTTCTGGCGAATTGCCTGCACGTACGGTGCCTGTTCGACAGCAGTGAAATACGGTGCTGTTCGGCGGCAGGGAAATCCCCCATAGAGAAGCAATGGTTAATCTATTCACATTAAACAGCAGAGAAATGTCAGTGAAATGACCTGATGTTCAGTGGTTTCATTCGGCAGGTTTATTCAGGTGAATCCCTTAGGCTTCAATGTTAAAAATATTCCCATTTTACTCAAAATCTAATAAACCGTTCATTATTTTAATCTGCAGCAAAAAGTCTCTTTATGTATAGATTTTTTTTTAGGATCTTTTAGGCATTTTTGGGGATTTGTTTTAAAAAAAAATTCAGGTTTTTTTTCTCCATAACAGCCCTTTTTATTATCATTCATTGGATCTTTTATGTAAATTCCAGACATTTTCGTTCAGTAGTTTATTTTCAAATAACGTTTCAAATTTCAAACTTTCAAACAAACAGTTTTTTTTGTTTTTTTTTACCCCGTTCGTCTGCGTGTCGGCTTTTTCCGGCAGCTGCTCTGCGCTTTGATCGGTGGCTCGTCGGGTTTTCCGGTTGTGTTCGGTAGGGTTTTTGTGACGGTATCTGCGGGTTTTCAGTGAGTTCGGTGGGTGTTCGGCGAGTGTTCTGCGGGTTTGCGGGGAGTATTCCCTGCACTACGGGAGCCCTGCGATGCATGCTGAATACACCACAGGGTCGGCGAACTAGAATCGCTGACTCGCCCTGAAGTTCAGGTAGGGAAAAGTCACCATACATGCAGTGACTTTTTGGATCTCTCTGAATAACCCTGTGTATGTGTCACTGGGTGCAGTGGCGACTCTAGGAATATAATAGGATATTGAGGGGGCACATAAGGTACCACAGTCAAAACTGGGGGGGGGGCACTAATAATTTTCCCATTAAATCAAACCACTGAAAAAAACTAAATAAGTATATATAAATACGATTCCTAAATCCCAGAGTAATGTGGTGCAATGATGCCTTTTTGTTGTACCAACCTGATACATAAATTCAATATTTTATTTGCCGCAATTCGGCAGTTTTCGCCGACGTCCGATAACTGATTCAGCGACTCCAATTTTCGCAAATTACAGCGACCATTCACTAAACAGGGAATTCACCATATTTTAGGCGAAATTAATTCCCCAAAGATGAATAGACCCTTTAGATTCTAACTTCCATAATAAGCCCTAGAATGCCATTAACCCCTTCACTGCCAAGTGTTTTTCCAAAAAAAACAAAACATTGTCAGAAACCAGTGTTTTTTGGTAAAATAATTTTTTATTAATTATACATTAAGAAATATTTGATCATGTACCCATTGTATGTCTAAATGTAAATAAGCTGTTTTGGCCAGTAGATGGCGCCATCTACTGCCAAACTGAGTTACAGCAGGTTTAGCTGCTGGA
>RXON01000395.1:0-21262 GCA_009667805.1 Leptobrachium leishanense | reverse complement strand
ATGTAAAGAAGGTCTCTTGCGCCGCAATCAATTTAAAATATCATTAATGCACATGTAAATGCTAAATGTGAATCACAAGATATAAAAAGAATACTCGTATGTATATTCAGTCTTTATGAATCCATCACTTGCTTCAGCAACGAGGATTTCAATAAACAACTTTCCAGAGTCAAAATCCAACTGCGGCTTTCCAAGTTTGTTAGGATTACACATCCTCTTTCCTCTGGATCACCTCAAAGACAAAATCTTGGCTGCAGCACTCCAATAGTGAGATACATTCCAGCATTAGAAACATCCAGGAAGAAGGGGAATAGTGCTCACCTATTCCAGAGCCTCCTCCACCATAGGCTCTTGGGTGTTTGCATATGATACTCTGATAGGCCAAGTATCTAACCCTCTCTCGGGTAATTGATATCTCCATACACTGGTGATCTTCAGAAGTACTTCAAAAGCAGATTTAGAATTGTATACGAGCGTATATATATGCACTAATATATATATATTTACCAATAGTGGGAGCACTCATGGTCTTATTAAATAAAATTCAATATTTTATTAGCGATGCATTAAAAAATTCCATGTATCATTAATAAAGTATTGAATTTTATTTAATAAGACCACGAGTGCTCTCACTATTGGATTTATATATATATATGAGTATTTATGAGCAAAGATATAAAACAGACTCCGGTTGGAACGAATCCAAAATGATATTTATTATATACTGTGTATATATATATATATATATATATAAACAAATAAATTATGGAGCAAAACAGAGTAAATGTTGAAGACAGCAGGAAAAGATAAAAATGTGTTTAGAAATTTTTGGACACTATTCCCAAGTGAACCCTAACTGTAATTGCATTTTGTGCATTTTTCCCATGATGCAACATTTACCAAAATCTTACGGTGATTTTTTCTGTGTGGCTTTGAATTATCTTATACAGTGTTTAACAGTTATTGAGGTGGAGGAGGAAATGTTTAAATAAGGCTATTGTATTCTGCATGCTACTCCAGAGAAGAGCTGGCAGCTGATTCCGATATGAGATGGAGCTTAAAAGAATTCTAAGGGTCTATTCACAAGGCACAAAAATTGCATGCAATGGTCGCCGTATTTTCTTAAAACTGGAAATGCCGAAGCAGTTATCGCACGTCATTAAAAAACGCCGAATTGCACTGATAACCACCGAACAGCAAAAAAATAAAACGGTCGCCTCCTATGTTCATGTTTTTATTGAACAGAACATGTAAACATTCACAGTGCAGGGTGGAAAATGTATGTGAACCCCTAGCCTAATGACTTCTCCAAGAGCTAATTGGAGCCAGGAGTGAGCCAACCTTGAGTCCATTCAGTGTGATATTATTGGATGTGTTGCTGAAAGCTGTCCTGCCCTTTAAAAGGCACACACCAGTTTTGGGTTTACTGGTTTCAAAAGCACTGTTCTGATGTGAACCATGCCTCGCAGAAAAGAGCTCTCAGAAGAAGACCTACGCTCATGAATTGTTGACTTACCTTTGTAACCCTTTCCAGCTTCATGTATCTCCAAAAGCCTTGATGTTCATGTGTCCACGGTTGTCACGAATCCCCCTGAATACCAAGATAGTGGTCCCTTTACGTAGACCGCTCTCTACCCTTCCGATCCTTGAATGGTCGGCACAACTAGATAGATAATGAACCAGACAATAGACAAGCAAGGGTAAACACCAGACAGAGGTACAGAATAGAGTACTCGTTCTCCCTAGGACCTTAGTAATATCAGAGGTAGCCTGATGTGTGCTTAGGGTGCCACATAGACTGACAATACCAGGGGTTATACACAGGGTGGTTCGTTCGCCAATGCCAGGGGTCGTACACAGAATGGTTCGTTTGCCAATGCCAGGGGTCATACACAGAATGGTTTGTTTGCCAATGCCAGGAGTCATACACAGAATGGTTCGTTTGCCAATGCCAGAAGTCATACACAGAAGGGTTCGTTTGCCAATGCCAGGGGTCATACACAGAATGGTTCGTTAGCCAGAAGCAAGGTCAGACACAGATATATATTTTAGCCAAAAAACACAAGAGCTCTGCGGGAAGTGAATACCACGTCAGGGCACCGGCGAACTAGTGAAGCCGGGTTTTAAACCCGGCGGGTCCGCGTCATAACGCCAGGATCCGCCCCCCGGCGTCCACGTGTGAGCGCACCCGGTGGCGTTATTATTCGGCGCCTGGCCAGCGAGCAGCGAGGAATCTGCTGCCAGGCGCCCCAGAACAGAGCCATCCGTGACAGAACCCCCCCCTCCACGGGCGGCCACTGGACGACCCCCAGGGGCACGGGGGTGCGCCAAATAGAAGGCCTTCACCAACCGAGGGGCATGGACCTCTGCAGCCGGAATCCAAGAACGATCCTCTGGACCGTAGCCCACCCAATCGACCAAGTACTGTAAGGACCCCCTAGACTTTCTGGCATCCAGAATGGCCTCAACCTCGTACTCCTCCTGCCCTCCACAGAGACAGGAGGAGGTGGAGCACGGACCTTGGTGTACCGGTTACATAACAACGGTTTCAAAAAGCTCACGTGGAACACATTGTGTATCCTGATATGGGGGGTAACGCCAAAGCATAGGAGACAGGGTTGAGTCGCCGCAGAATCTTATAGGGGCCGATATATCTAGGTGCCAACTTCATGGAAGGCACTAAGAGCTTGATATTCCGTGAAGAAAGCCAAACCCTGTCCCCAACTTGATACACGGGTGCCTGCCTCCTGTGTCTGTCGGCCTTGGTTTTCTGGATGGCACTACTCTCTTCCAGTGCTCGTTTGACTCTCTCCCAAGTCTCTTTCAATGATGCCAAATGCTCATCCAAAGCAGGAATCGTGGTATCAGGAAACGTAGCGGGGAGCACGGGAGGATCAAAACCATAAACAGTGAAGAAAGGGGAATGTCCTGTGGATTCACTCACTGCACTGTTCAAAGCATACTCTGCCCATGGTAACAGGTCTGACCAGTTATTTTGTTGTTCTGATATAAAGCACCTGAGATATTTCTCTATATTTTGGTTGACTCGTTCTGCTGCTCCGTTGGTCTGGGGGTGATAGGCCGAAGAGAAGGATAAGTCTATCCCCACATTCTTACAAAACCCTTTCCAGAATCTGGAGACGAATTGTGTCCCCCTATCAGAGACAATCTCCAGAGGAACACCGTGTATGCGAACCACGTTGGAAATGAATATGGGCACCAGTTCGGCTGCCGAAGGTAGTTTCCGAAGAGGCACATAGTGACCCATCTTGGAGAATCGATCTATGACCGTAAGTATAACTGTATTCCCCTCTTGACTCAGGTAAATCTACTATAAAATCCATGGCTACATGCGACCATGGGCGTTCGGGGATCGGCAAAGGCTGGAGTAAACCAATGGGTGCTGTTTTGGGACTTTTATGTCTTGTGCACACCTCGCACACAGCTATGTAATCTTTAACGTCTCGGCGCAACGTGGGCCACCAGAGGAGTTTACTGATACTAGCCACTGTTTTGGTGATACCCATATGCCCAGAGGTTTTATTGTCATGATAAACGTTAAGTACTTCCTCTCTTTCGTTCTCAGGTACAAAGAGTTTCGCGGGAGGTTTCCCCCAGGAGCTGCACCCTGGACGGTCTGCAACCTTTTCACTAGAGGAGACGAGACACTAATGTGGTAGAGGCTATAATCCTTTCCTGGGGTACAATGGGATGCTGATCTTGGATATTATGTTCATAAGATTCATACTGTCTCGATAAGGCGTCTGCTTTAATGTTTCTGGACCCAGGTCTATAGGTAAGCACGAAATTAAAACTTGAAAGAAACAATGACCATCTCGCTTGTCTGAAATTTAAACGTTTAGCATCTCCAATGTACGTGAGATTCTTATGATCGGTTATGATAACGATCGGGTCCTTAGACCCCTCCAATAAGTATCTCCATTCTGCCAAGGCCGAGATGACTGCTAACAACTCTCTATTTCCAATGTCATAGTTCTTCTCTGCCGGGGACAATTTCCGAGAATAGAAGCCACATGGATGCAAGGGTTTGTCGGGTGCCTCCCTTTGGGACAAGACTGCACCAAGACCTATTTCGGAGGCGTCAACTTCTACTTGGAAAGGCAGAGCCGGATCTGGATGTCGGAGAACAGGGGCAGTAGTGAATGCTTGTTTAAGGGCCTCAAAGGCTTGAGTGGCTTGAGGTGTCCATTTCTGATTTCCTACCCCTTTCTTTGTCAAAGCCGTGAGGGGAGCTACCAAGGCTGAAAAGTCTTTAATGAATCTCCGATAGTAGTTAGTAAACCCAGAAACCTCTGGATGGCTTTAAGCCCTTGGGGTAGAGGCCAGTCAAGAATTGCTGAGAGTTTTTTAGGTCCATTTGAAAACCCTCAGGGGTTATTATATAACCAAGGAAATGCACTGTTACTATGTCGAATAGACATTTTCTAGTTTACAATACAATCCAGCCTTCAATAGTTTTTTCAATACTTGTTTCACGTGGCGTGATGAGTGTCCACATCAGGAGAGTATATCAGGATGTCATCCAGATATACTATGACGAATTCTTGCAGAAAATCCCTTAGGGTGTCATTTATGAGGTCCTGAAAAACGGCTGGCGCATTACATAATCCAAAGGGCATCACCAGGTATTCATAATGCCCGCTACGTGTATTAAAAGCCGTTTTCCATTCATCTCCCTTTTTAACCCTAACCAGGTTGTAAGCTCCGCGTAAATCGAGCTTCGTATATATACGGGCCCCTTTTAATCGGTCGAACAATTCTGTTATGAGAGGTATGGGATATGCATTTCTTATAGTTATCCTATTCAAACCTCTATAATCGATGCAAGGTCGCAGATCTCCCTCTTTTTTGGAGACAAAAAAGAAACCTGCTCCTGCTGGAGAGGAGGACCGTCTAATGAATCCTCGCTCTAGATTCTCCCTTATGTATTCCTCCATAATGTCGTTTTCTTTTTGTGACAAAGGGTATACATGTCCCTAGGAGGCATCGTACCGGGGAGTAAATCAATAGCACAGTCATATGGACGATGTGGTGGTAGGACCTCAGTCCTGGCTTTAGAGAACACCTCCTTTAATGCCAGATAACATTCAGGGACCTCTGTGGATAAAGGAGGGGCTGTGGCAATATTGAGGCTACCAATCACATTGACCCTGCCTAGGCAATTAGACTGACAATTAGGACCCCAACATTTTATGTCTCTCTGGACCCAATCAATAACCGGGTTGTGCTCTGTTAACCATGGAAACCCAAGAACGACAGGACATGAGGGAGATTCAATAATTTGAAATCTTATCGTTTCCTGGTGTAAAACTCCTGTTTTCATACATACATCGACAGTGTCATGAGTGATATGTGGACATGACAGGGGTTACCATCTATGGCCTCCACCATTAGAGGTTTTTCCTTGAGAACCAGAGGTAAGAGGTTTTTGGCAGCAAAATATTATCCATGAAATTACCTGAGGCCCCAGAGTCTAAGAACGCCTCAGTCTTGAGGTGAACCCTCCCAGGTTAGGGAGATCGGTAACAGAATCCTGGATTTTTTTTTTTTCACTATCCACAAAGGAGGCATAAAGAGAACCGATAACCTGGGTATTGGCTGTTCTTTGACCCGATTTGCCACTCTCCCCCCTGTTAACCCTGGGTCTCTGAGGACATTGAAGGCGGAAATGATCAGCCCCTGCACAATAGAAGCAGAGCCCCTTTTCTCTTCTGTGAGCTCTTTCAGCTCCGAAATACCCGTTTTTCCTATTTGCATAGGTTCAACGACTGGCATATCTGTTTTTGCGTTCTCCGGGTTACCTGACGTACTGGTGTGTCTGGGTAATAAGGGTAAAGGAGGCAAGACCCTTCTGGGTCTGTCTCTGGGGTGTCTCCTTTCCCTAATTTGATCGTCCATGGCTATGCAAAAGTCAATCAAATGGTCCAGATTTTCTGGTAATTTTAAGGGAGCCAGCTCAAACATAAAAGCCTCGTTCAGGCCTTCGGTAAAGGCTAAGGTTAAAACGTCGTTCGGCCAAAGCACCTCTGACGTCAAAGTCTTAAACTCTATGGCATAGTCGGAGACCTCCTATTACCTTGTTTAATGTGAAACAAGGACCTACCCGCATTGGTAGCCCTTCTAGAGGGATCAAAGGTACGTTTTAACTCAGAGGTAAAACCCTCATAGTCATAGATGATGGGTTTCTTATTTTCCCACAACGGCGTAGCCCATAATAAAGCTTTTTCTGTTAAATGATTAATCAGATAGCCTACTTTGGCTTTATCAGATATACAAGACCCTGGGTTGTTCTCAAACAAGATCTCGAGTTGGGTCAGAAAACCCCGGCATAAGCTTGGTGTACCATCATAGCGTAAGGGTGCCTTCATACTAAGCCTATGTCTTTCAGGAGAGACCGAACTGACTCTAGGCAATACTGGGTCTGGAGGGTTTGTGGTACCAGTATTGGACCGATTTAACAGGGTTTGTAGAGCGAGAGAAATCTGGTCCATCCTATGGTCCTGCTCCTCTTGTCTGGCTGCGATACGTGCCAACTGGTTAGAGAGGTCTGCGGGATCCATTGGCCCTGACGTAATGTCACGAATCCCCCTGAATACCAAGATAGTGGTCCCTTTACGTAGACCGCTCTCTACCCTTCCGATCCTTGAATGGTCGGCACAACTAGATAGATAATGAACCAGACAATAGACAAGCAAGGGTAAACACCAGACAGAGGTACAGAATAGAATACTCGTTCTCCTAGGACCTTAGTAATATCAGAGGTAGCTGATGTGTGCTTAGGGTGCCACATAGACTGACCACGGTACCAAAGTTAAGAGCAGAACCGTGAGAAGAGTAAATGCCAATACCAGGGGTTATACACAGGGTGGTTCGTTCGCCAATGCCAGGGGTCGTACACAGAATGGTTCGTTTGCCAATGCCAGGGTCATACACAGAATGGTTCGTTTGCCAATGCCAGGAGTCATACACAGAATGGTTCGTTTGCCAATGCCAGGAGTCATACACAGAATGGTTCGTTTGCCAATGCCAGGAGTCATACACAGAAGGGTTCGTTTGCCAATGCCAGGGTCATACACAGAATGGTTCGTTAGCCAGAAGCAAGGTCAGACACAGATATATATTTTAGCCAAAAACACAAGAGCTCTGCGGGAAGTGAATACCACGTCAGGGCACCGGCGAACTAGTGAAGCCGGGTTTTAAACCCGGCGGGTCCGCGTCATAACGCCAGGATCCGCCCCCCGGCGTCCCACGTGAGCGCACCGTGGCGTTATTATTCGGCGCCTGGCCAGCGAGCAGCGAGGAATCTGCTGCCAGGCGCCCCAGAACAGAGCCATCCGTGACAACGTAACACAGACTGTCTACAAATGGAGAAAGTTCAGCACCGTTGCTACTCTCCCTAGGCATGGTCGTCCTGTAAAGATGACAGCAAGAGCCAGCGCAGAATGCTAATGAGGTAAAGAAGAATCCTAGAGTGTCAGCTAAAGACTTCCAGAAATCTCTGCATGCTAACATTTTTGTTGACAAATCTACATAAGGAAAACATTAAACAAGAATGAGTACATGGGAGGAACCACGGAGGAAGCCATTGCTGACCAAAAAGAATATTGCAGCAATTTTGAAGTTTGCAAAGGAGCACCTGGATTTTCCACAGCACTACTGGCAAAGTATTCTGTGGACAGATGAAACCAAAATGAGTTGTTTGGAAAAAACACACAACACTATGTGTGGAGAAAAAGGCACAGCACACCAACATCAAAACCTCATCCCCACTGTAAAACATGGGCGGAGGGAGCATCTCGGTTTGGGGCTGCTTTGCAGTCTCAGGGCCTGGACGGATTGTTGTCATTGATGGAAAAATGAATTCCAGAGTTTATCAAGACATTTTGCAGCAAAACGTAAGACCATCTGTCCGCCAACTGAAGCTCCGCAGAGGATGGGTGATGCAACAGGACAATGACCCAAAGCATACAAGTAATTCAACAAAAGAATGCCTTCAACAAAACAAAATACGCCTTCTGGAGTGGCCCAGTCAGAGTCCTGACCTCAACCCGATTGAAATGCTGCTGCATGACCTTAAGAGAGCGATTCACACCAGACATCCCAAGAATATTGCTACACTGAAACAGTTTTGTGAAGAGGAGCGGTCCAAAATTTCTCCAGATCGTTGTGCAGGTCTGATCTGCAACTACAGTAAACGTTTGGTTGAGGTTATTGCTGCCAAAGGAGGGTCAACCAGTTATTAAGACCAAAGGTTCATATACTTTTTCCACCCTGCACTGTGAATGTTTACATGTTCTGTTCAATAAAAACATGAAAACATATAATGTTTGTGTTGTATTATTTTAAGCAGGCTGTGTTTTTCAAATTGTTGTGACTTAGATGAAGATCAGAGCACATTTTATGACCAATTCATGCAAAACTCAACGTAATCCCAAAGGGATTCACATACTTTTTTATTGCCACTGTATACGTCATGTCCTGCCTTTATATTATAACAAAAAATGCAATAAAATTAGAATTTTTAATCATCTACAGCGTGTAAAGTGTTTTTTATCTCTCATTTTATAACACAAGTTTTTGCGTCAATATTTTCGTGCGCTTGTTAAAGAAATTTTAAATTGGGACTCATTACATTTTTTGGGGGGGAATTACGGGAGTTTTAGCAAACGCACTCCATAGAAAAAAATCATTAGTGCAGCATCATTGTTCACATTATATTTGAAATGGGAACAATATTACTGCATTAATAAAAAGCACACACAAAAAACACGTTTTTATTTTTATTATATTTTATTTATTTATTTATTTTTTAAAAAAATTCTTTACTTTAAACATGGACATGTTTGGTTTGGTATCATTCGGACATCTGGACTCTGCTGGGTATGTCACATCTGGGCTCTGATGGGTATGTCACATCTGAGCTCTGCTAAGTATTTCACATTCTGTGCTCTGATGGGTATGTCACATCTGGGCTCTACTGGGTATGTCACATCTGGGCTCTGCTGGGCATGTCACATTCTGGACTCTGCTGGGTATGTCACATTCTGGGCTCTGCTGGGTATGTCACATCTGGGCTCTACTGGGTATGTCACATCTGGGCTCTGCTGGGCATGTCACATTCTGGATTCTGCTGGGTATGTCACATCTGGGCTCTGCTGGTAATCAGAATCAGGTGTTCCAATCACTTCCATGGCCACAGGTGTATAAAATCAAGCACCTAGGCATGCAGACTGTTTTTACAAACATTTGTGAAAGAATGGGTCGCTCTCAGGAGCTCAGTGAATTACAGAGTGGAACTGGATAGAGAGCTTCATGAAATGGGTTTCCATGGCCAAGCAGCTGCATCCAAGCCATACATCACCAAGTGCAATGCAAAGCGTTGGATGCAGTGGTGTAAAGCACGCCGCCACTGGACTCTAGAGCAGTGGAGACACGTTCTCTGGAGTGACGAATTGTGCTTCTCCATCTGGCAATCTGCTGGACGAGTCTGCGTTTTGGCGGTTGCCAGGAGAACGGTACTTGTCTGACTGCACTGTGCCAAGTGTAAAGTTTGGTGGAGGAGGGGGATTTTGGTGTGTGGGGTTGTTTTTCAGGAGCTCGGGTTGGCCCCTTAGTTCCAGTGAAAGGAACTCTGAATGCTTCAGCATACCAAGACATTTTGGACAATTCCATGCTCCCAACTTTTCCTTCCTCTTCCAACATGACTGTGCACCAGTGCACAAAGCAAGGTCCATAAAACATGGATGACAGAGTATGGTGTGGATGAACTTGACTGGCCTGCACAGAGTCCTGACCTCAACCCGATAGAACAGCTTTGGGATGAATCAGAGTGGAGACTGAGAGCCAGGCCTTCTCGTCCAACATCAGTGTGTGACCTCACAAATGCGCTTCTGGAAGAATGGTCAAAGATTCCCATAAACACACTCCAAACCTCACTTAAGTTCATATGCGAGTTAAGGCAGGTGAGCGAATACTTTTGGCAATATAGTGTATATATTGACCTATGTATTTTAATCTTTTGTTTTAAATAAAGTTTGTTGTTTTATCTTAGCAAGACCCAGAGTGAATCTCCTTTTGTCTGTGTATATATGTATATATATATAATAAACACACACACATATATAGCATTGTATATAGCATATATAGCATTGTAAAATATTTATATAAATATTTATTTAAAACATATTTCATGCCAAAAAACATTTACAAAATATGTTAATATTTTATATAGTATAAAAGTATATATAATGGGGCGTGGACTGACCGGCGACATGGATGGATGCCTATAGAGTGAGCTCCCGAATCCGCCGCTGACTTTTCCGCCCTAACGCATTCGAAAGTTGATATGGTACGCTCATCTGCTCGCAGTACAACCAGGGGACCAGCCAACACCCTTAAGGAGGCACCAACAAACCCCATTACAGTGTATTTTGGCACTTCTCAACCGCGGCCTACACATCGCTCGAGTGCCAAGATGGCGGCTCTTCCCGCGCCTCTGGAGTCATCATTGCTGGGAGGTCAGTCGGCGATACAGCGCCTAGAACAGCTCATAGCAGACTTACCCACACGCGCAGAACTACCCACCAGAGCAGATTTTAAAGACATGCTTGACCAAGTACAAGCGACGTTTATGCAGGAGATAGCAGACGTCCGCACAGATATTTCAGCGATCGACACAAGGGTGGCGCACCTTGAAGAAACTACAGTAAACCGTCCCGTTTGCTCACATGAAGGCGACCCTCTAGCAGCACAGCGCCTCTCGGACATGCATAGACGACTAGATGACCTGGAGAATCGGTCGCGGAGACACAATATAAGGGTGAGAGGAGTTCATGAAGGAGTTACGGAGGTTAAAGATTTACTCCTGAGAGCATTTGCCCACATATTAAACGGCCCACCCTTGCCTCACACTGCCATAGACAGGGCACATAGAACACTACGTCCCCGACCCGCAACAGATTCGGGCCCTCCGCGAGATATTATATGCCACATTCCGGATTTTGCTCTCAAAGAGGCGATTATGCTGGAGGCCCGAGCACACCGCAAATGGCGCTTTGCTGACGAATCCTTTGAGCTATTTCAAGACCTCTCTCCACACACACTACTGGCCCGAAGCACGCTACGTCCTGTTACCCAGCTATTAAAGGATGCTGATATCCCTTATAGATGGGGGTTCCCCTTCTCCCTTCAAGTGCACAGAAATAATATCTTACACTCGATCCGCACACCACTTGATGTGGAAAACTTCTTATCCGGACTACAACTCCCACAAGTTGAGATTGTTGATTGGGAGCGCCTGCCCGTCGCAGCTCCGCCACCAGCACGCACACTGGACCTGTCCCGTTTTCGAAAATCACCACGTGGAGGCCGGCGTGGGGAGGACATGTGTCCTGAGAGTACCCGACCTACTCCAACTCAAGCCCGTTCCAGATCCCTCAAATAGAGGAAAGTAGTCCATCATGTTATGCGGGTGGTTCTGGGTGAAGACTATCTAGACCGATCTTATGTTGTCACCTAGTGCGGCCACGGAGGTGATGGGGCAGAAGCTCACTGTTCGGCTATACAGCTCACAGCCTGCTGTTACTTGGCAGAGTAACTCACAATACTTCATTGTGCCCCGAGTATCTAAGCAGTGACTGAATTGCGGAGACCTGAATGCAAGGAGCTCTGGACTTCCACACAGATTGCTACTTTTGGCTATTACTTCACAACGTGGTCGTTTTGATGAGAACTGAGGGCCAGGTGAGATGAGGTGGGTTGGCAGTAGAGAGGCTGGGAGGGAATGAAGGTCACCAGCATAATAATTACGCACGCGCAGTTTTGACATTCAGACGATGCCACCTTTCGCTTTCATAGACGCTTCTGAAGTTTGGCAAGACTGGATGCTGTTTAACTTGTGGGGTTCTAGACGATAAGTAAGGGGTAGGAGGATAACATGGGATTGGGAGGGAGGGGGGACCAGATGACCTGGAGCGGGAGGCGGAAAGTTCTCCAGGGGGTCTGTTAAAATTATATCATTGTTACCCTTGAGACTCAGGCACTACGACATTAGCGAAGACTCCAATTGTACGCTCGCTACTGATGATACTCTACACAAGCGCATTTTAATATTGCTCAAAGACGCGGGACACATAGAAGGAAGAGGGAGGTGGGTTGGATAAATAGGGTGGTGGGTGGGAATGTTCTCTTGCATGTATGCTAGTCTTATAATGTTCTTACAATGTTTGTTGTAAAGAATTTTTAAACCTTAACAGGAGCACCTGCAATGTAACTATAATTGAAAATATTTCACTCGCAAGTGTTTTTTTTTTTTTTTTTTGAGGGGTCTTTCTCTTGTAGGTGGTAGACCCTATTATTTGCTGAGTTATATCTATACTGGTTTGCTCTTTCCTACACATTGTACTTGCTTATATGTGAAGTTGCTACCCATCTTACGTCAGATAAGAACGCTAACCCGCCCAGATCTCCTGTTTGGTTTAAAATATGTTGACATATTGGATGTTACCTGCCCGGATACAGATGAGCTGATTGCGATCTGATACATGTCTCCTCTCCTCCTGAGTATTTCTATGCCTGACATCCACGGTTTATACCCTGATGCACTGTTAGTCAATATTGGCGGATTTCGGGCTACCTCTCTGAGTGCTACACTCTAACATTTTATCACCTTTACACCTTTTTGACCGTGACATATCTACCCTGATGTTGTAGTGATCCAAGTCACTGGCCACTCTCTTTCACCCCCACAAGGTATAGTGCATCTACCCCAATTGTGGGTCCTCCTACCTGGCCTTTGGCATTGTGGTGGTGAGCGACGCCACGATTGGCGCACTTAGCGCCTCTTTGTCGTACTGACTCTTCTTTGGTCTCTATCACTGATTCTCTATTGTTCTTTCTCCACTACCTCACTGGTCTCACCGTACTCCCCTTAACACTTTATTTATTCCTTTGGGGGAGAGGGGAGAGGGAGAGAGGAAATCCCCCCCTTTTTTTTTTGTGTAGTGGTAACCCAGCCTATTTACGACCATGTCACACACAAACTCGCCTTACACTCCTTGCAATTTACAATTACAATCCCATAATGTTCGAGGTCTTAACAACCCTGAAAAGCGATCCAGACTCCTCCGTGACCTGAGGGCCTCCCGTGCGTCCGTTGCCTTCCTCCAGGAAACTCATTTTAGATTAGGGTCAGCCCCCACTCTGAAAGATACGTTTTATCCGTTAGGATTCTACGGCAATTATTCACAAAGTAAATCCCGGGGAGTTGCAATTCTATTTTCCAAGGATGTTCCCTTTCTCTTAGAAGCAGAGATGGCAGACGAGGGCGGTAGATACATTTTTGTTCGGGGATCCATCTTGGACACGACCTATACCTTTGCGTCTATTTACCTACCCAACAAAAAACAACATTCCTGTCTTACACGTGTAGCGCTAACTCCCGGAGGAGCCGCTGAAAATGAACCACGGGTCAGTCTCCCCGCACTAGGGAATAAATATACTCCAGCACCGTTGTGGATTTTATAATTTATATAGTTTACTGAAGTAAAAGGCATATAATGAGACACGTGTTCGTAGATATATTTACAGTACTTCGTATCGCGGTAAACGCGCAGCGGAAAAAGAAATGCGAGACTTCGTATTTCTGAAAAAATGCGCGACCGAGCAGAAAATTACAATGCTTCGTAATTACGAGAAATGCGCAGCGGAAAACAAAATAAGATGCAAATCTTTGCCCCTTTTACGGATACTAGGGAGTGAGTCCCAAACAGGTTAAGTCCCGAACTGTGAGTGTATGTGTGTGTTATGGTACCCGGGTACTATTCAACTGGCCAGTGAATCTTTTAAACGATGTCTTCGACTAGTCAAGTTGGGGCCCGGTGGGTTTCAGAAATAAACAACAGCGTGCTTTCTTGAGCTTTGTAAAACCGGCCTTGGAGGCCTCTCACCCATCCGTTCGATCACCAAGGCTCCGCTGACCCAGGACATCTCTCCGCTTGTTTCCTTGCTGGGATACTGGCTACTGGATCGGTGGTCAGGCTTTCTGTGCTCCGGCCCGGACTTGTCCAGCTACCGCCTGCTCTCCCATCCAATGGACTCGCGGTACTCCTCACTCGAGGTCCTCAGCTTGTCTGGATAGCAGCTTGGGTGATGTCTGTAGATAAGTAAGGCTCCTTCTGGCAAGGCAGGATAACCCCACTAGAATCCTGATAGGCCACACTTGCGCTCCGGCCTAGTCACGGTTCCGCTCTGCAGCACTGTGTCCTCTCTCATGCACTCCCTGGCGCGCTCTGGCGCGCTCTCCACGAGGCTCAGGATGTACAGCGTCTGTGTCCCACCCACTTCCTGTCTGTTTGCAAAGCATGCCGGGAAACGTAGTCCCAATGTTCAGTGTCTCTTATCGCGCTTGTCTCCCTCCGGTGGCCAAAAATAGGTACTGCCACAGTAAGAGTTTAAACACAGCGCTACACTCTCCCCCTCCTAGAACTCTTGGGTCTCTCCAAGGAGGTACAACAGTTACATTTACATTTTGATACAATTAGATAACATATACAGGGTTGGCAGCAAACATACAGTGGGTTAGATACACTTCTTCAAGTTGACTCATGTTTTGTGCTACCTCAGCTAACATAGCAGACACTTCGGGCAACCTCTGCACTGTGGTGATGGCCTCTTCAGTGCTATGTCCTGGTGAGTCGTAGGTAGGGATGTGCGTTTCGGGTTTCGGAATTTCGGAATTTTCACGAAATTTCCCGATTCGTGTTTTCGGATGCGGCCGAATTTCCGAAAAATTTTAGATCCGAAAAGTTCAGATCCGAAATGTTTTCCGAGCCGAAACGAAATATTTTCGGATTTTTCGAATGGGCTTGAAATGTGGCAAACGAGGAGAACAGATTTTCCGAAAAACGAAAATTTTCCGAAAAACGAAAATTTTCCGAAAAACGAAAATTTTGTAAAAATGAAAAGTCGATACAAAAAACGGGCAAAAATGACACTAAAAATACGAAAAAAGGTCGATATGCCGATAAATGTGCAAATTCCGAAAAACGAAAATTTTCCGAAAAACGAAAATTTTGTAAAAACGAAAATTTTGTAAAAACGAAAATTTCTGAAAAACGAAAATTTTTCGAAAAAACGAAAAGTCGATACAAAAACCGAGCACAGTGACACGAAGATACGAAAAATGGTCGAAATTCCGAAAAAAAAATGTACCCGAAAAACAGGTCGAACCGAATCGAATCGAAACCGAAATCGGTCGAAACGAGCCGAATCGAAAATTTTAAAAATCCGAAAAATCGAACCGAATCGAACCGAAAAAAAAATCGGTGCACAAGCCTAGTCGTAGGTGAGTCGCTGGGGCGGTCGAACAGAGCGTTTTGGTTCTGGCTCAATCAGGTCCTCTTCAGGTGGAAGTACTATAGGTGCTGGCTCAGTCCTTCTTTCTACCACTGGAGCAGACGTTTCTTCAGAGTATGATCCCTCCAGTGAAGGCATAGAACTATATAATCATAAGATTCAGCTTCAGGAGCTACAGGGACTCCAGCAGTCTCAGGGACTTCCAACTGAAATTCAGGAGCTTCAGGCCTCAAATTACTCTCCCATCGTTCAGGAACTGAGATAATCTCTTCAGGCTCCGGTGAACGCATCCAGTCCAGACAGAAACCCTCTTCCTCACTGTCCCTTTCGCTCTCTTCGACAACCCGGGTCTGCTGAGACCGAGTAACAGGAGGCAAACGTGGAGCAGGCGGATTTGGCAAAGAAAGTTCGTCCCCAACTGGTATCCTCACAGCCTCTCTCAAAGGTAACAAATGATTCCGGTGCCAGTTCTTAAGAGGCCCAGCCTTTACATCCGGCAGGATTTCATACAACGGCAGGCCCGGCAGTTGCTTGCAGACAATGTAGACTTGACAACTCCTTCTTTCCGCCAACTTGTGCCTCGCAGCAGCACCCAAGTTCTTCAACAAAACCCTATGACCGGGTTGTAGATCTTGTATCCGAACTTTCAGTCATAATTCCTTTTGTTCCTTTGCTCCCTGTTTCCTGAGGTCAAACGGGCCTGTTCAAACGCAGAAGCCAGATTCTTCCGAAGTCTATCCACGTAGTTTCTATGGGAGGCTACCGATGTCTGGTCTAGAGATAACCCCAAACGCCAGATCAACCGGCAGTCGGGCTTCTCTCCGAACATAAGGCGGTACGGTGAGTATCCAGTTGCATCACTCTCCGTACTGTTATATTGCAATGCACCAGAGTAGCTATGTGACGACTCCAACTCTGCTTCTCTATGGTTTGACAAAGTCCCCAGCATATTCAGCAGCGTGCGATTAAACCGTTCAGGCTGAGCATCCCCTTGAGGGTGATATGGTGTAGTTCGAGTCTTTTGGATTCCCAACAGTTTCAACAATTGCCCAACAAGTCGGCTTTCAAAGTCTCTACCCTGATCAGAGTGTATTCTACTTGGCAGGCCGTAGTGAACAAAGAATCTTTTCCATCAGAACCTTGGCTAACTGTCGGAGCGCGTTGATCTTTCGTAGAAAAAGCTTGGGCGTAACGAGTGAAATGATCAGTCACTATTAGAATATTCCCTTGCCCGCTAGCATCCGGCTCTAAGCACAGGAAGTCAATGCACACAAATCCATGGGTCCCTGACTCTGTAGATGGCTCATTGGAGCGGTTCGGGTCGGTAGAGTCTTCCTCTGAATACACCTCAGACAGGAATGGCAGTAACTTTCACTCTTCAGCTCTCATGCAAGGCAATAGAATCTGTCTCGCACCAGCTTAAAAGTTCTTTTTCAGCACCCAAATGTCCATGCTCATCATGTAGCGATCCGGCACACTCTCTCTATGCTTAGTGGGAAGGAATAGCTGTTGAAGTCTCTTCAGCATTGGTTGAGGGGCCCCTTCGGTAGACCACCCCATCCAACATCTTCAACCGTTCCCACTCTTTGTAGACCAATCTGGCTCCATCCGGGGAATTGGTCAGCAGAATTTCCTGCTGGTTCGCAGTTAGGGCCTTTATGGTCAATGCAATTAAAGGTCTCTGGCCTGATCCGCTTTCAGGTCCTGTTTCGAAAGGTAGGTAGACTTTCATCCCTCAATTGCGTAGGGTTGCAATAGAACTCAGGAACAGCCCGCAGCCATGACTCCTATGGCCTCCGCTTTCAATCTCCTCCTTGACCCGGCGCTCTGCTCCTTGACACAAAGCTTGCACCCCGTCTGGAGTCAGCTGAGTCCATTCTGTAGTGTAGGCTATTCTCGATAAAGCATCAGCATCTCGATTATTCACCCCAGGGCGATACTTCAGGCTGAACCGAAACCCTGACAGAGCGGCCAACCACCGATGTCCGGTTGCGTCCAGTTTCGCAGTAGTAAGAACGTAGGTAAGAGGATTGTTATCCGTTTTTATCACAAACTCGGCTCCATACAGATAGTCTTTTAACTTGTCCACCACTGCCCACTTTAAGGCTAGGAACTCCAACTTGTGGGTAGGATAGTTCTTTTCTGAAGGTGTAAGGCTCCGACTCACGTACGCTACAGGCCTCAGCAATCCACCATACTCCTGATACAGGACTCCTCCTAGCCCTTCTCTGCTGGCATCCACATGTAACTCATACGGCTTGTGAGGGTCCGCGTAGGCCAAGACAGGAGCTTGAGTTAGACTCTCTTTTAGTTTCAAGAAAGCAACTTCACACTGACTAGTCCATTTGCCCTGTATGGACTCTCGAGCTTTCCTTGGTCCTGGAGCTGACGGGTTTCGGTCAGAGGCCTTGCAGCCTTCTTCGGTGTTTTCCTTCTGTAGGAGTTTGTTCAGTGGTTGAGCCATCTTTGCGAATCCTCCTACAAATCTTCGATAATAGGAACAGAACCCCAAGAAAGATCTAAGTTCAGTGACGTTTCTGGGTCTGGGCCAAGAAGCTACACCTTCTGCTGAGACCACATGTCCCAGATACGTAACAGACGGTAGACAGAATTGGCATTTCTCCAGAGACAGTTTCAATCCCTCTTCATGGAGCCTCTTCAAGACCTTCTCCAAACGCTGCTCATGCTCTTCCAGAGTCTTCCCAAACACGATTATGTCATCCAGGTACACTAATACTTCGATCAGATTCATGTCCCCGACTGTCTTCTCCATTAACCGTTGGAACGTGGCTGGAGCCCCCGTAAGGCCTTGAGGCATTCTGTTAAATTCAAAGAACCCCAGTGGACAGATGAACGCAGTTTTCTCTTTGTCTTCGGAATGCATTGGTATCTGGTAATACCCGCTTCGTAGGTCTAGTACACTAAACCATTTCGCTCCAGACAAACACTGTAAGGCATCTTCTATCCGAGGAGTAGCATATTGGTCTGGGATGGTTCTCTGGTTCAACGTGCGGTAGTCTATGCATAGGCGGACAGAACCGTTCTTCTTCCAGACCATCACTATTGGAGATGCGTATGGACTCCTGGACTCTTGGATCACCTTGGTTCTTTGCAATTCATTCAGCTGTTCTCGCAGATCATCCAAGTCTCCCAGCGGAACTCGCCTTGACCTTTCACGAAACGGCTTGTCTTCTTGTAATCGAATGCGGTGCTCAGTACTTTTAGCTAGGCCTACGTCGAACTCATCTTTCGAGAACAATTCTCTCCACTTTAGAACTTGAGACTGAAGACGTTTCTTCCACTCGGATGAAATGGGAGCGTCCTTGGGGTAGAATCTTTCATCTGGAATCTCTTTATCCACTCCCCCTCCTAAATCGGTGGAGAGGGGCGTAGCGGACTCTACTTGCCCGATAGGCATTCGTGCTTTAAGGACTACTGGAGAATCAGACACATTGCACACGCTGACTGAGACTCTTCCTCGTGTTCTTTTCAGAGCTTTAGTGGAGATTATTTCAGGGATTACTTCGACTCCAGCTTCACTCCCATGATTAAAATTGGTTTCCAGCACCACATAGGGACCTGGTTGCCACCTGTTCAACTTGACTGAAGCCCGGAAACTTGCTACTTCTCCTGCTTGCAGAACCCTCTCTGTTCCTTCTAATCTCCATAGGCGCCCCACTTCGGCAGGTGCCTTCTGTTCTTCGACCATCCTCTGATAGACCGGACGTAACATTGGGTGTACTCCTTGAGTAGAACCTTCTTCCAATACGATAGGCTTCAGGAGACGCCGCACCAAATCAGTATTCGTCCCCACTATCATGGAACTTCTGTTTGCACCTGAGGGTCGAGGACACACAATGGCCAATGCATCACAACCTCCGGACTGCCCGATGACTTCGGATCCGATCTCCAATTTCACCTGTAGATACCCGTCATAGGGGAGTTTCTCAGTTCCGATACCCCAGATTTCCAGGTCCTTCAATTTCTGTAGAGGAATGTGCTTCAAATGTTTCTCATAGAAGTCTCGGTAGATCAATGTCACTTGAGCCCCTGAATCCAACAGGGCTTTAGTGTAGACTCCCTCCACTTGGATTGGCACAATAGGAGAAGGACCAATCAGTTGGTCAGGAAACTTGGTGGCGGTATCCGGACACTTAGACCCAGTTTGCTGTACCCTGGCCTTTTTCTTGGCCCGTGTAGGTTTTGGGTGTGCATTGCTTCCCCATGACGTAGGTCCGGATGCTAAGGGAGTGACTCTTTCAGTCCTGGCAGGCTCAGCAGTTGGCCGGACTTTGGACCCTCTCGCCCTCTTAGTCCTGGCTTGATTTTTGGAGCGGGGTTCAACCTTCGGGCACCTAGGTTGCTCCTTCACTGGCGCCCTCTGGCGTTTCCCGCCGGTGAGGTAGATAATAGTCCTTCTAAGGCTTTTAACAACTCATCAACTCTATTCCTCCCAGGCTTTCGGTCTTTGCATTGTGCGCGGAAGTGGCCCATTTCTCCACAACCGAAACATCTCTTCTTAGAAAGTGGAGACGCAGTCGCCTGTTGTGATTCAGTTAACGGACCTTGGCTAGACGCCACAGCAACTCCGGTTGTCTGCATGCCTGTAAGGAACTTCTGCATCTCTGCCTGCATCTCTGTCACCTTCATCAATACTCGGCACAGTTCCGCGTGCGCCTGCTGCAATTCAGCTTGAGCTTCCTGTACTTTCTTAACAGTTTTGTGCAACTCACCACGTTCAGAGAGGTGTAATTCTTTGGCAGCCCTCTCTGTGGATTTAAAAGCGATCAGGTGCTCTTGCTCGTCCACGTCGGACCCGTAAGTATCCAGCGAGTCGCTTTCAGGCTGCAGACCGTCGTTATGCCTTACAGGTTGTGCGTAAGCTCTTTCCCCTCGCCTGAAGGATTTTTCCTCCAGCAAAGCCTCCTCCTCTCTGACAGCTCGGATCAGTTCCAGGTACTTCAGTTCTTGATTACCTGCTCTGCTTCTCAGCTGCAGCATCACTGGATCTAGAGGTTGAGAGCCCCTCAGAATCTGTTTTATTCGGATCTTATCCACTTCGGCTGGCTCGGCCCCTTTCTTGAGGAGTATCTGGTGCAGAATCTTATCTAGGCGCCTCATGTATTCGGTCATTCTCTCACCTTTCCGCTGATAGGTGTGTTCATACTGATATACAAGCTCTGCGGCCTTTTCTGTTCGCCCAAAAACTTCCTCCAAAACGTTTAAATAATCTAAAGCAGTACAGTCTTTTCTACTCAGTTTTAGGTTTCTCACCGCTTCTGACGCAGGTCCCTTTAAACTCTCGGTGATCCTTTGCTTTTTCTGAGCTTCAGGGACGTCCCACTCATCCAGAGCCTGCATCGCCTGTTCCACCCATTCTTCAAAGGTTTCTTCTCCCGCCGGAGTTGGTACGTTTCCTGTAAAATTTCTCAACCGTCGATAACCGAAATTAGTGTGCGGAGGGCTTGTTCTCTGACACTTTGAATTCAGGCCCGATCATGGCCAACGGACTGGGCGCGAGAACACTTGCGGATTCGCCATGTGGCGCACTTGGCTGAATCAGTTGGACTTCCACCTCATCGGTCAGCTTCATGCTCGCGCCCTGAAAACACACTGGAACACCCTTTCTCCATTCAAAAAGAACATACGTGTGAGAGGTATCTGTGTTCTTTTTAATGTCCAGAATTAACCCCCGATGGTCTGGTGTCAGCGCGGCCACGGCCTGGCGAATCTGATCTTCGGCCCAAGTGCCTGCGGGAATATCCATGACTATACAACATTCTAACTGACTACTGTGTTCCTCACACCATTCGGCAACAGTGTCTGGATCCATATTTAACCCTTTAGATGCGGTTTTTCCAGAGACTGGATCCCGGACGAGCCCCCA
>RXON01000394.1:0-39472 GCA_009667805.1 Leptobrachium leishanense | reverse complement strand
TACAGGCACATTCTGTATATAGTCACTGTGTTACATGTTTACAGGTGCATTCTGTATATAGTCACTGTTACATGTTTACAGGCGCATTCTGTATATAGTCACTTACATGTTTACAGGTGCATTCTGTATATAGTCACTGTGTCACATGTTTACAGGCGCATTCTGTATATAGTCACTGTGTTACATGTTTACAGGCGCATTCTGTATATAGTCACCGTGCTACATGTTTACAGGTCATTCTTATATAGTCACTATGACGGAATGGAGATGTTGTTCCGCCTGCGGGTGTGCTCAATCTGCGTGACCCCGTCGCTTACCGCTGGCCCGACTACCGAGTGGCGCCCACTCGGCGTCTCGTGCGGCCTGGCGTGACCCTAGGGTAGGGTTAGCGGGCGGTGGAGGGACCCCTGCCTGGAACCAGTCCGACCACTGAGCCATACAGCACTCAGCGTCCGAGCAACTGGTTCCTGTCCTGGCGGGTGTGGGACGCCTGCGGGAATCAGCCCTAGCGGCCGCGGAGGAAGATTCGGATCTTATGGGGAAACGTTTCGGTTCTTAGGTGCGGGAAACGTTTCCGATCCGGGGGCGGGTGTCTCTTCGGATCTTGAGCGGTGGTGATTCGAGTCGGGAAGGGTTGGCGGGTCGGTTCGGAACTGGAGGGCTTCGGATCGGTAGGGGAGGGTGCTTCGGATCGGTAGGGGAGGGTGCTTCGGATCTGGCGGGACCAGGGGGAGTTCGGGGTCTTACCGCAACTGTCGAGGCGCGGCTCCCGGCGGGCCGTTCGGTTCGGATCGCTGTATTTCTCCGATCGAATCTTCCTGAGGCAGCGCCTCTGCCCTGATGCTCGATGCAGGGTCGGCGCGGCTCGATTCGGATCGGATGGGCACCGTACTCTGAGGCCGCGGGGACACTCAGATCCGAAATACGGCGGAGAATCAAGCCACACCAGTCAAAGCTGAATGCACTGCAGGAACTCCCTTTATTGTTTACAGTACAAGCATTTATTACCTCTGCACACAATTAGAATACAATGGGACTCCTTGCCCGCCCTCCAGGACCCATTGGCCCTTGGCCTTCAGGGAGTCGCCAATTCGGACCGGATGGTCCGAATCGGCCATTTTGCGATCCGAACCGGATGGTTCGGATCGGCCATTTTCCGAATCGAGAATTCTTAACTGCGCCACAAGGTGATCGGAAAATGGCGCGAGCAAGGCAACAAAGGGAAAATACATTACACAATAAACCAACGGGGAACACTTTATTACACCACACAATCACATCTAAATAAAAGTACTTATAAAATTAGGTGCGTGCCACCGCACCCGAGTGTCCATGTCACCACTGTCACTGCACCGCCCCTGGCTGAGGGTGCTGGGCCATTCCGTGACAGTCACTGTGTTACATGTTTACAGGTGCATTCTGTATATAGTCACTGTTACATGTTTACAGGTGCATTCTGTATATAGTCACTGTTACTTGTTTACCGGTGCATTCTGTATATAGTCACTGTGTTACATATTTACAGGCGCATTCTGTATATAGTCACCGTGTTACATGTTGACAGGCGCATTCTGTATATAGTCACTGTGTTACATGTTTACAGGCGCATTCTGTTTATAGTCACTGTGTTACATGTTTACAGTTGCATTCTGTATATAGTCACTAGGTTACATGTTTACAGGCGCATTCTGTATATAGTCACTATGTTACATGTTTACAGGTGCATTCTGTATATAGTCACTGTGTTACATGTTTACAGGTGCATTCTGTATATAGTCACTAGGTTACATGTTTACAGTTCTGTATATAGTCACTGTTACATGTTTACAGCGCATATTCTGTATATAGTCACTGTGTTACATGTTTACAGGCGCATTCTTATATAGTCACTGTGTTACATGTTTACAGGTGCATTCTGTATATAGTCACTGTGTTACATGTTTACAGGTGCATTCTGTATATAGTCACTGTGTTACATGTTTACAGGCACATTCTGTATATAGTCACTGTGTTATATGTTTACAGGTGCATTCTGTATCTAGTCACTGTGTAACATGTTTACAGGCGCATTCTGTATGTAGTCAGTGTTACATGTTTACAGGCGCATTCTGTATATAGTCAGTGTTACATGTTTACAGGTGCATTCTCTATATAGTCAATGTGTTACATGTTTACAGGTGCATTCTGTATATAGTCACTGTGTTACATGTTTACAGGCGCATTCTGTATATAGTCACCGTGCTACATGTTAACAGGTGCATTCTGTATATAGTCACTGTTACATGTTTACAGGCGCATTCTGTATATAGTCACTGTGTTACATGTTTACAGGCGCATTCTGTATATAGTCACTGTTAGATGTTTACCGGTGCATTCTGTATATAGTCACTGTGTTACATATTTACAGGCGCATTCTGTATATAGTCACCGTGTTACATGTTTACAGGCGCATTCTGTATATAGTCACTGTGTTACATGTTTACAGGTGCATTCTGTATATAGTCACTATGTTACATGTTTACAGGTGCATTCTGTATATAGTCACTGTGTTACATGTTTACAGGCGCATTCTGTATATAGTCACTAGGTTACATGTTTACAGGTGCATTCTGTATATAGTCACTGTGTTACATGTTTACAGGTGCATTCTGTATATAGTCACTGTTACATGTTTACAGGTGCATTCTGTATATAGTCACTGTGTTACATGTTTACAGGTGCATTCTGTATATAGTCACTATGTTACATGTTTACAGGTGCATTCCGTATTGAGGTATGTTAGTAAGGAGCTCTTAAGGGACTTTAGACTGGGGGGAAGATTTGATGGTGTCTGGGAGGTTATTCCATAATTGTGGTGCTCTGTAGGAAAATGAGGACCGAGCCACTGTCTTTTTGTATTGTGGTATTGCAAGTAAGATGCTGGTCCTGGATCGGAGGTTATAGGATGAGGGAGCTGCTTGGGAAGCAGTCTATTCAGGTAGGGTGGCAGCTTCCCAGAAATGCTCTTGATCATCCATTACTGCAACAAAAACAGTACTGTACATACATTTACTCACCAATGCATGGGCGGCCGCCACCGGATCACTTCCTCTGTTGTGCTCCGACCTCCAGTAGTCCCAGCGGCACTCCTCGCTGTCGACACAGTCCGCACGCATGCACCTTCAGGCTGGCTCCTCCTGCCGCTCTTCTGCAGCATTCAGCTCTACGCTGGTCCAGGAGGGGGCGGTTCTAAAGCAAAGTGCCTTGTGTTTAAACGTGGGAGGCAGGCTCAACGCGGCGCTTTCTGATGCTGGTGGTGTATACGCTGTGCGCATATTGGTGCGCGTCGCACAGGCAGACTGAGCGGTGCTGGTGCAGAATGATGATAGCTCCGGTCTGATTCGGACTCAGAGACCAATACCGGAGCTGGTGCTGAGGCCATAATGATGCCGCATGCATAGTGTATACTGGGGGGGCCCTCGGTCTGTCTGCCGCTGGATAGCAGGCAGCTGCTTGTGGGCTCCCCCTAGCCTCAGGGGCCCAGGTGCCATGGCACCCTCTGCAAGCCCTGTAGGTCAGCCACTGGAACAGTCATCACCATACACACACACACACACACACACACTCAGACCGGAGCATGAGGACCAGTCATCACACACACACCGGAGCATGAGGACCAGTCATCACACACACACACACACACACACACACACACACACACACACACCACACACACACACACACACCACACCACACACACCGGAGCATGAGGACCAGTCATCACACACACACCGGAGCATGAGGACCAGTCATCACACACACACACACACACACCGGAGCATGAGGACCAGTCATCACACACACACACACACACACACACACACACACACCGGAGCATGAGGACCAGTCATCACACACACACACACCGGAGCATGAGGACCAGTCATCCACACACACACACACCGGAGCATGAGGACCAGTCATCACACAACACACACACACACGGAGCATGAGGACCAGTCATCACCACACACACACACACACCGGAGCATAAGACCAGTCATCACACACACACACACACACACACACACACACACACGGAGCATGAGGACCAGTCATCACACACACACACCGGAGCATGAGGACCAGTCATCACCACACACACACACACACACACACACACCGGAGCATGAGGACCAGTCATCACACACACACAACACACACACACACACACACACACCGGAGCATGAGGACCAGTCATCACACACACACACACCGGAGCATGAGGACCAGTCATCACACACACACACACACACCGGAGCATGAGGACCAGTCATCACCACACACACACACACACCGGAGCATAAGGACCAGTCATCACACACACACACACACACACCACACACACACACACACCGGAGCATGAGGACCAGTCATCACACACACAACACCGGAGCATGAGGACCAGTCATCACACACACACACACACACACCACACCACACACCGGAGCATGAGGACCAGTCATCACCACACACACACACACACACACCGGAGCATGAGGACCAGTCATCACCACACACACACACACACCACACCGGAGCATGAGGACCAGTCATCACACACACACACACACACAACACACACACACACACACCACACCGGAGCATGAGGACCAGTCATCACCACACACACACAACACACACACACCGGAGCATGAGGACCAGTCATCACCAACACACACACACACACACACACCGGAGCATGAGGACCAGTCATCACACACACACACACCGGCATGAGGAGTCATTCCACACACACACACACACACACACGAGCATGAGGACCAGTCATCACACACACACACACACACACACACACGAGCATGAGGACCAGTCATCACACACACACACACACACACCGGAGCATGAGGACCAGTCATCACACACACACACACACACACACTCAGACCGGAGCATGAGGACCAGTCATCACGCACGCACGCACGCACGCACGCACGCACGCACACACACACACACGAGCATGAGGACCAGTCATCACACACACACACTCACACACGCACACACACACACTCACACACTCACACACACTCACGCACACACGCACACACACACACACTCAGACCGGAGCATATATGATAATACAGTTTGCACAGTGTATGTTTGTTATCGGGGAGGCGTCTAGAATAATAGCTCCGCTGTCTGAGCCCCCCAGTGATAAGATTTTATCTGTCCTGCACAGAGGGGGGCGGATAAACTAATACAAAGTAGGGATGTGCATGACTGAAAAATTCATTTTGTTTAGTTTCGTTACGTTTTAAATAATTTTGTTTTCGGAATTTCGTAACTAATTTCATTTCATGTTTCGTTTTGTTTTTTGTATCGATTTCTTATCAATTCGAATTCGATCGCAGGGGACCAGAGGCTATAGGCAGGCACGGTTTGGAAGGGCACAGTCTGCCCTTCCAAACCGTGCCTGCCTTTAACCCCTTGGATAAAAAGCGCCGAATTGTGATCCTCTCCCGGAGCTGATGTCAGTCTTGGAGTTAACCTTGCGGCGCCGAAGTACGGCCTAGCTCCGGTGGGGGCCACCATCTTGGATGGCAGCTCCACCCCCGGGTGCCCCCTCACTGCCTGACGTCCTCGCGCATAGATTGATGTCATAGCCGGGGAACCCCTAGCTGCTCGGAATCCCCTGGTGGAGATAGGGGGTTCATTTGAGGGTTCACAGAGATACTGATGGGGTTGTGTATAGAGATGCTGTGAGGCTGTGTATAGAGATGCTGTGAGGCTGTGTATAGAGATGCTGTGAGGCTGTGTATAGAGATGCTGTGAGGCTGTGTATAGAGATGCTGTGAGGCTGTGTATATAGATGCTGTGAGGTTGTGTATAGAGATACTGTGAGGCTGTGTATAGAGATGCTGATGGGGTTGTGTATAGAGATGCTGTGTATAGAGATGCTGATGGGGTTGTGTATAGAGATGCTGTGAGGCTGTGTATAGGAGCTGTGTATAGAGATGCTGTTTTGTATAGAGATGCTGATGGGGTTGTGTATAGAGATGCTGTGAGGTTGTGTATAGAGATGCTGTGAGGCTGTGTATAGAGATGCTGTGAGGCTGTGTATAGAGATGCTGTTGGGGTTGTGTATAGAGATGCTGTGAGGCTGTGTATAGAGATGCTGTGAGGCTGTGTATAGAGATGCTGTGAGGCTGTGTATAGGGATGCTGTGTATAGAGATGCTGTGAGGCTGTGTATAGAGATGCTGTTGGGGTTGTGTATAGAGATGCTTTTTTGTGATAGAGATGATGATGGGGTTGTGTATAGAGATGCTGTTTGTGTATAGAGATGCTGATGGGGTTGTGTATAGAGATGCTGTTTGTGTATAGAGATGCTGATGGGGTTGTGTATAGAGATGCTGTGAGGTTGTGTATAGAGATGCTGTGTATAGAGATGCTGTTTGTGTATAGAGATGCTGATGGGGTTGTGTATAGAGATGCTGTGTATATAGATGCTGTGAGGTTGTGTATAGAGATGCTGTGTATAGAGATGCTGATGTGGTTGTGTATAGAGATGCTGATGGGGCTGTGTATAGAGATGTTGTTTGTGTATAGAGATGCTGATGGGGTTGTGTATAGAGATGCTGTGAGGCTGTGTATAGAGATGCTGTGTATAGAGATGCTGTTTGTGTATAGAGATGCTGATGGGGTTGTGTATAGAGATGCTGTGAGGCTGTGTATAGAGATGCTGTGAGGTTGTGTATAGAGATGCTGTGTATAGAGATGCTGTTTGTGTATAGAGATGCTGATGGGGTTGTGTATAGAGATGCTGTGAGGCTGTGTATAGAGATGCTGTGAGGTTGTGTATAGAGATGCTGTGAGGCTGTGTATAGAGATGCTGTGAGGCTGTGTATAGAGATGCTGTGAGGCTGTGTATAGAGATGCTGTTGGGGTTGTGTATAGAGATGCTGTGAGGCTGTGTATAGGGATGCTGTGTATAGAGATGCTGTGAGGCTGTGTATAGAGATGCTGTTGGGGTTGTGTATAGAGATGCTGTTTGTGTATAGAGATGATGATGGGGTTGTGTATAGAGATGCTGTTTGTGTATAGAGATGCTGATGGGGTTGTGTATAGAGATGCTGTTTGTGTATAGAGATGCTGTTTGTGTATAGAGATGCTGTTTGTGTATAGAGATGCTGATGGGGTTGTGTATAGAGATGCTGTGAGGTTGTGTATAGAGATGCTGTGTATAGAGATGCTGTTTGTGTATAGAGATGCTGATGGGGTTGTGTATAGAGATGCTGTGTATAGAGATGCTGTGTATAGAGATGCTGATGTGGTTGTGTATAGAGATGCTGATGGGGTTGTGTATAGAGATGCTGTGAGGCTGTGTATAGAGATGCTATTGGGGTTGTGTATAGAGATGCTGTTTGTGTATAGAGATGCTGATGGGGTTGTGTATAGAGATGCTGTTTGTGTATAGAGATGCTGATGGGGTTGTGTATAGAGATGCTGTTGAGGCTGTGTATAGAGATGCTGTTTGTGTATATAGATGCTGTGAGGTTGTGTATAGAGATGCTGTGTATAGAGATGCTGATGGGGCTGTGTATAGAGATACTGTGAGGCTATGTATAGAGATGCTGTGTGGCTGTGTATAGAGATGCTGTGTGGCTGTGTATAGAGATGCTGTGAGGCTGTGTATAGAGATGCTGTTGAGGCTGTGTATAGAGATGCTGTTTGTGTATAGAGATGCTGATGGGGTTGTGTATAGAGATGTTGATGGGGTTGTGTATAGAGATGCTGATGGGGTTGTGTATAGAGATGCTGTGAGGCTGGGTATAGAGATGCTGTGTGGTTGTGTATAGAGATGCTGTGTATAGAGATGCTGATGGGGCTGTGTATAGAGATGCTGTGAGGCTGTGTATAGAGATGCTGATGGGGTTGTGTATAGAGATGCTGTGTATAGAGATGCTGATGGGGTTGTGTATAGAGATGCTGTGTATAGAGATGCTGATGGGGTTGTGTATAGAGATGCTGTGAGGCTGTGTATAGAGATGCTGTGAGGCTGTGTATAGAGATGCTGTGAGGCTGTGTATAGAGATGCTGTGAGGCTGTGTATAGAGATGCTGTGAGGCTGTGTATAGAGATGCTGTTGGGGTTGTGTATAGAGATGCTGTTGAGGCTGTGTATAGAGATGCTGTTTGTGTATAGAGATGCTGTGAGGTTGTGTATAGAGATGCTGATGGGGCCCGTGTATAGAGATGCCTTGTGACGCCGAAGTGCGGCCTAGCTCCGGTGGGGGCCGCCATCTTGGATGGCAGCTCCACCCCCGGGTCCCCCCTCACTGCCTGACGTCCTCACGCATAGATTGATGATGTCAGATAGCCGGGGAATCCCTACCTGCCCGAAATCCCCTGGTGGAGATAGGGGGTTCATTTGAGGGTTCACAGAGATGCTGTGAGGTTGTGTGTAGAGATGCTGTGAGGCTGTGTATAGAGATGCTGTGAAGCTGTGTATAGAGATGCTGATGGGGCTGTGTATAGAGATGCTGATGGGGTTGTGTATAGAGATGCTGTTTGTGTATAGAGATGCTGATGGGGTTGTGTATAGAGATGCTGTGTATAGAGATGCTGATGGGGTTGTGTATAGATATGCTCTGAGGTTGTGTATAGAGATGCCTTGCGATGGCGGCTCAACCCCCGGGTCCCCCCTCACTGCCTGACGTCCTCACGCATAGCGTGATGACGTCAGATAGCCAGGGAACCCTTAGCTGCCCAGAATCCCCTGGTGGAGATAGGGGGTTCACAGAGATGCTGTGAGGTTGTGTATAGAGATGCTGTGAGGCTGTGTATAGAGATGCTGATGGGGTTGTGTATAGAGATGCTGATGGGGTTGTGTATAGAGATGCTGTGTGGCTGTGTATAGAGATGCTGATTGGGTTGTGTATAGAGATGCTGTGAGGTTGTGAAAGGAGATGCTGATGGGGCTGTGTATAGAGATGCCTTGCGGCGCCGCCATCTTGGATGGCGGCTCCACCCCCGGGTCGCCCCTCACTGCCTGATGTCCCCCCCCCACAAAATATAACAAGTCCCCATTTCTAATTTTTGTACAAGCGCACCCCATAGAAAACATAACCGCAAACGCTCATGTGCTAAAATGTGAAAAAACAAACACTTTACACACTGCAGATGATTAAAAATTCAATTTTTATTGCATTTTTTGTCATAATATACAGGCAGAACATGACGTATACATATAAAAATGTATATATTATGAATCTGCGGAGTCTGCCGGAAAGAACGATATCTAATATGTCTGCGTCATTTAATAAAATGTGGCTTCAAATCGCGTTTAAACATGATGAGCGAAAGCGGTAAAATTGAGCTGAGCACACAGCGGTAAAATGCAGGGTTAAGGGGTTAAACAGCATATCAGAGAAAGATTTAGTAGAGAAATGAACACGTCTCAGAAGCACAGGTGTTGTTTGATACATGTTCAGGAGACACCACACCCTCAGTCTACAGACAATGTATCAAATTCATCAGACCAGACTAATTAAAAGCACATGTTATTTCCAAACACTAACACCTGTTGTTTACGGCGTTTGAGAACACCGGTCATTTAGAGGTGAGAATCTTTGCACGTAGACATTATTTTCTAATTCAATATCTAATAAACCGTTGCTTATAATATTCTGCAATAAAGAGTCTCTTTATTTCTAGTTTTTTTTTTAGTATTTTTTAAGCATTTTTTATACTTTTTTCCAAAAAAAATTTTGACCTTGAACTGAACACGCCAAGAAGTTAGAAGTTCGCGAACTTGCGAACGACCCAAGTTCGAATCGAACTCAGAACTGAACAGCTCATCCCTAATGAGGACTAAGGAATGTCTACTGTATATATCTGACTGACATAATGTAATTAGAGTTTTAGTAGGTAAATGTTCGTCAGTTGGTTTATGCAAATTATAACTGTTGGACCTGGGCATAAATAGTGGTATTTTTCAATAAAAGTCTGAATCCTGTTTGAACATACAGCTTGTCTGGTGTCTCATTCAGGGTACCCACTCTCACCCCCAGAAGACACAGAGCGGCCTTCTGGAAATTCAAAGAGGCAAAGGATCAGATCAAGCAGGTCTGGAGCTACAGATCAGGCTGCTCAAAGCACTGAGTTCCGAGCAACTCAGCGGCCGGTCTGATCTTGGTAAGGGGGTGTCTGGAGGGCCAGGACAGGCTTAAGGAACGGGTTTCTGTCACATTGGCTGGCAGCGGTGTGGATAGAGGCTCTCCAATACCAAAGTACCCCGAGATGGCCAACTACGCAGCTTGCAAGCGGGACTCTCTGAGGGACCTGGTGGAGAGCCAAGGAGGGAACGCCAGATCCAAGGACAAGGATGCCCTAATCAGCGAGCTGACCGAAATGGACCAGTGGAATGGTGACGCTGGACCCCAGTCAGCTGAGGAACACTTCCAACAGAGGGTCTGGGAACGAATGGCCCTGTATGGGAGTGATACGTCCGAGGAAGCCATCAGGCGGGCCGTCTCGGACATAATGTTGCAGGAGGCCCAGCATGAAAGAGAGCTGGATCGCCAGGAGAGGGCACGTGAGCGGCAGCACGAACTCTGGGCTGGCCGAGCTGCGAGGTAGACTGAGGTCCCAGAGCCTCTGGATTGGGACGATTTATGTGGTACCGGTCGAAGTGTGGACAACATGCCTCTGGCCTCTACTGCCAAGAACCAGAGGATCTCTGGCAGATGAAGGTGGATGAGATGGTGGTCTCCACCAGTGTGGCCCAGCAGGATGGTTGGGCACTTTTGGAGGACTGTCTTGAGACATTGGTCGAACCTGAAATCCTCACTGGAGAGATGTGGGGCAGATTTCCCAGATTGGCCCCAATGTGCTCCCAGCCACGGATGGCTGAGGGAGCTTGAAGGCCTGGATATGGCTGTGACAGAGGCCTTGGACTGTCTGGCAGAAGGAGCGGACAGTCTGGACGGGACAGAAGAACCAATGGAGATGGAGCCGGAGGTGCTCCTACGCTTTCCCGTCTTGCCCGCAGTAGAGGAAGCGCTGATGTTGCACCGAGCACCTCAGGTGCCAAATTGCCAGGATGAGCCTGAGGTTGCCCAAGTCATGCCTGAGCAACCGACAGACGGGTCCGGATGGCCCTCTCCATCTCCACCGCGAGTGGAGGACACTCCCCCGTCCCCACCATCGGACACTACCCAAGTGTCTATCCCATCAAGAGAAGCATTGGCTACTGGGCCGAGCGCCGCTGGCCTCTGCCTACCCTCAGACTTGGATCCGGAGAGTTTGGAAGGTGATCTCCAGGAGCTGCTTCTCCAGCAGCGGGTATCCCCACCGGGAATGGAGACAGCTGATTCTCTACTCCCTGTCCAGGGTGCATCGGTCACCCCATGTTCCTCCCAGCCGCTGACCAGAGCACCAGGAGCGGGTGCAGTCTGCACATTTTGCACACAGAGGATTGTTACCCCGAGCGAAGGTACAGGCGGTACCTCTTCCCAGCAGCAGGTCACTTTACCAGGAGCGGGTACCATTGGAACCTTTTTAACATGGGATGTTGATACCCTGAGAACAGGTCAAGGCGGTACCTCTCCCCAGCAGCGAGCCTTTTTCCCAGGAGGGGGTACAAGCAATGTGGTGTACCCACAACAGCCCGGGAGCACAGGATAGGCCCTCAATGCGCTACTAAGGCTGGTTGTTTCCCAGAGCCAGGACAGGTGGAGAAGTTTGGGGGCTCGTCTCCTCCCTTCAGACTATGGACCAAGGTATGGACTATTGCTCCATCAACCCCTAGTCGACCCGTTGGGGTCCAACTCTGGTCGTCGGACTCCTTTTGGGGAGGGGAGATATGTCATGGAACTGACATAGCGCTCCCTGCGTCAAACGCCAAGACTTGTATTTCCCTGGCAAAAACCCCAAAAGACAGACCTTTGCTTTGGGAAAAACTTTGTTCATTTATATTGTATGGTGTGGTTTTAAATGTATTGTAAATTGCTTAGCTTTAGTTTTAAATGTACTTCTATTACTGAATGTGAATGGGCACGTGGAGATGTGTTTTAAAGATGCAATCTGAAGCAATGTTCAATGCCCTTTGTGATGAACTAGCCCAACACCCTCAGCCAGAAACAGGGGATCAGGACACTGTTATCCCATGAACTATGTGTTGTGCCGTTGCACCAACGATCCTGCCTTCTAGCTGACCGAAAAATGACCTGTAAATAAAAGTGTTGATTGTGTAATAGATGCCGTTTCAAATTTGCCGCCAAATTTTGCCGCCTAAATTTGAATCAGACCATCTGGTCCCGAATCGGCAACGCCCCGATGCGCCTTAAAGCCAATGATACCTGTGGGGGCGGGCATGGGGTTTCAAATGTGGAGCGCGGGGAAAGTATAAATACAGATGTGTCCTTAATAAAAGTTGTCTTTGGTTTGAGTTCATGCAGCTGCGTCTCGTGTCTCTGTTTGCCAAGCGTGCCTGACATCCCTCGTGGTTCAGCACCCGGACGAAATACAATTCTATCGTGCGCCGCTGCTGCGCGATCCGAATACTCCTAGCCGACTGAACGTGTCCAGCTAACTACCGGGAGATCCGAGAATTCGTACCTGGCAACGTGTGGGCGTTTCGACCGCCGCACGATCCGACTCCTGCTGTCGAACGAATTAAGCTGTCTCTAGTGAGGGTGAGATCCGAACAGCTTGGTGCCGTGCGCGGATGTTTCTTCGACCGCTGGGCGATACGAATACCCAGACGATCGATCGTCAACTAACTCGCTAGTGGAAGATCCGAATCTTCGCAGAATCAAGCCGTTCCGATCTACGACCGTAAAGGTCTGCGTACAGATCCGTGGCCAGCTGCTCGAGACGCTGAGTGACACTTCTCAGTAGTCGGGCTAGGTACACATCAAGGTCCCCTTGACTGTGTGGGTCATCCAGATCACAAAGACATACTCGGCCGCTCGAGACGCCGAGTGCCACAACCTTGGTAGTCGGGCCGGGGAAGAATCAAAACGAAAGGGGAACATACCTGCAGATTAGAGCACACCCGCAGGCGGATGATAACATCAGGTTCCGTCACACTGGTGGCAGCGGTGGGATAGCTCTCTGCACCCCCCAAGAAGACCGCACCATGGTGGTGTACGATCACTACACCAGGGACACCCTGCGTGGCATGATGGAGGACCGGGGAGGAACGCCGGGTAACAAAAAGAAGAAAACCTTAATTAAAGAACTGACCAGGATGGATCAGAACAGGGCGACGACACCCGTACTCACCCCTGTCCTCGCAGAAGAGGTGGAAAGTGCCGTCATCCGAAGGGCGCGGCAGCGGATCGCCCTGCTCGGAGCTGCCCCATCGGAGGCTGAGATAACAAAGGCGATCCAGGAGGCCCAGCAGGAAGAAGAACAAGAAAAGGAGCGTCAGCACGAGCTGCGATTGGCAGCGCTCCGTGCGACAAAGATTGAACATTTTACCCCTGACCCTTATTCCGTAGACCCCTGGGAGGAGGAGTACAGCTCGACTGGAGCTTCCCCCTGGAATTCTGCACCCCCAGCGATACCCCGTACGGGACTTACAGCTCGACTGGAGCCTGTATTGGGGAACCCGCACAGCCCAGCGGACCTTGGATAGAGACTTACAGCCCGCCTGGAGTTACATCCGAGGACGCCACATTCCCCGTCGAGGACATGGAGAGCGACTTTCTGAGAAGGCTGCAAGAGAGCCTGGATCAATATTTCGGGTCCATGGTGGAGCCCACTGGACTTGAGTGGCGGGACGAGGTCCGCCAAGAACTTCGGGATGAGGCGCTGCCCCTGAAAGAAACTGCGAGTTTTGGGAGCCCGAGATGTTCCCATGGGTCCCTATCGGGATCACAGTAGAGGAGCCGGCCCGGTCGGAAGAGGCACAGCAGGTGCCAAGTGTCCAGGATGGGCCGTGTGAGGGGCCCGAGGGGTCCCGGGAGGAAAGGGCCCTCCCAAGCCCACCAGAGGACACGGTGGTCGTGTCCGCGGGTCCAGCAGAAGAGCTGGCCACGGGGCAGAGTGCCGGTAGCCTCTGCCCACTTCCCGTCTGCCCTGAGGAGCCGCAGGATTTCTCCGTGCTGGCGACCCCGCAGCCATCGTTCCCTGATCCCCTGGATGTCAGTGTTGCATCCCACCCCCCAGCAGAAGAGCTGGCAACGGGGCAGAGCGCCGCTGGCCTCTGCCCACTGTCCGAATGCCCTGAGGAACAGCCAGGTTCACCCAGCTGTTCGGCCCGCAGCCGTTGTTCTTCCCCGACCCCCCGCAAGTTGTGCCTACATCCCACTCCCCAGTGGAAGAGCTGGCCACGGGGCAGAGCGCCGCTGGCCTCTGCCCACTCCCCGTCTGCCCTGAGGAGCCGCAGGATTTCTCCGTGCTGGCGACCCCGCAGCCATCGTTCCCTGATTCCCTGGATGTCAGTGTTGCATCCCACCCCCCAGCAGAAGAGCTGGCAACGGGCAGAGCGCCGCTGGCCTCTGCCCACTGTCCGAATGCCCTGAGGAACAGCCAGTTTCACCCAGCTGTTCGGCCCGCAGCCGTTGTTCTTCCCCGACCCCCCGCAAGTTGTGCCTGCATCCAACCCCCAGTGGAAGAGCTGGCCACGGGGCAGAGCGCCGCTGGCCTCTGCCCACTCCCCGTCTGCCCTGAGGAGCCGCAGGATTTCTTCGTGCTGGCGACCCCGCAGCCGTTGTTCCTTGTTCCCCTGGATGTCAGCGTTGCATCCAACCTCCCAGCGGAAGAGCTGGCAACGGGGCACTGCGCCGCTGGCCTCTGCCCATTCCCGACTGTCCTGAGGAGCAACAGGGGTTTCCGAGCCGGTGACCCCGCAGCTGTTGTCCTCACCCGACCCTCCGAAAGTTGTTTCAGAAGCTGCCCCCTCAGCAGCAGGGCTGCCAACGGGACAGAGCGCCGCTGGCCTCTGCCCACTCGCTGCCGTATGCCTTGAGGAGCAGCCTGATTCTCCCCGACGGCTCTGCTGGCCGCCATGGTACGTCCTTGGGATGGAGGAAACCATCCTCCCACCAGGGGACACACACCCAGCTGACGCGCTGGCCGCAGGGCAGAGCCTGCTTCCGCTCTGCCCATTCCCACAGCCCTTTGGCCCAGAGGCCCCGCGCAGCCACGATTTCCCTCTGCGGCTGGCCCAGGTACTCGGGGCGCGTGCAGTTAGCACCCGTGTCCCCGGGTGCCAGATAGTCCCGGAGGGGGCACCGGGGGTGCTCCTCCCCGGCCACAGGACCCTTTTGCCGGAGGGGTAACCCCAAACCCGCGTGGCCTCCACCCACTTGGTACGGCCGCAGGGCCAACTGGAGAAGCCTGGTGGCTCGGCCTCTCCCAACTGACTATGGACCTGAGAGCACCGACTTCCCGGTACGACCCGTTGGGGTCCAACCGGGTTCGTCGGACTTTGGGGAGGGGGAGGAATGTGATGAACTAGCCCAACACCCTCAGCCAGAAACAGGGGATCAGGACACTGTTATCCCATGAACTATGTGTTGTGCCGTTGCACCAACGATCCTGCCTTCTAGCTGACCGAAAAATGACCTGTAAATAAAAGTGTTGATTGTGTAATAGATGCCGTTTCAAATTGCCGCCAAATTTTGCCGCCTAAATTTGAATCAGACCATCTGGTCCCGAATCGGCAACGCCCCGATGCGCCTTAAAGCCAATGATACCTGTGGGGGCGGGCATGGGTTTTCAAATGTGGAGCGCGGGGAAAGTATAAATACAGATGTGTCCTAATAAAAGTTGTCTTTGGTTTGAGTTCATGCAGCTGCGTCTCGTGTCTCTGTTTGCCAAGCGTGCCTGACATCCCTCGTGGTTCAGCACCCGGACGAAATACAATTCTATCGTGCGCCGCTGCTGCGCGATCCGAATACTCCTAGCCGACTGAACGTGTCCAGCTAACTACGGGAGATCCGAGAATTCGTACCTGGCAACGTGTGGGCGTTTCGACCGCCGCACGATCCGACTCCTGCTGTCGAACGAATTAAGCTGTCTCTAGTGAGGGTGAGATCCGAACAGCTTGGTGCCGTGCCGCGGATGTTTCTTCGACCGCTGGGCGATACGAATACCCAGACGATCGATCGTCAACTAACTCGCTAGTGGAAGATCCGAATCTTCGCAGAATCAAGCCGTTCCGATCTACGACCGTAAAGGTCTGCGTACAGATCCGTGGCCAGCTGCTCGAGACGCTGAGTGACACTTCTCAGTAGTCGGGCTAGGTACACATCAAGGTCCCCTTGACTGTGTGGGTCATCCAGATCACAAAGACATACTCGGCCGCTCGAGACGCCGAGTGCCACAACCTTGGTAGTCGGGCCGGGGGAAGAATCAAAACGAAAGGGGGAACATACCTGCAGATTAGAGCACACCCGCAGGCGGATGATAACATCAGGTTCCGTCACACCCTTTTTTGTGTGGAATGTTTGAGTAATATGTGATTATGCAAGATTGCTTTTCTCTGTGCTGTTATCTGGTTAAGGAGTCATGAGTCTGGGACAGTGTTTGACTGGTAATCTGATCTATTGGAACAATAGATTATGTGCCCCTCTCCAGATGGTAAACAAATTTACCCAATACAAACAACACAATCTGATTCTTCAAACTCTTTCTTCTACAGCCCGGCCACAAGCTCACATCACTCTCAGCCACAGAGCCTGCTTCTGGACTCTGCTGTCCCACCCGCCCTCCCCATCTACCCACCCAGTGCTTGTCTGAAATTTGTAGCTTACTTTCCAGCTGCTTCCACTTTGCAAATTACCCTAATTAACCCAAGGTTCTAGCCCCTCCCATGATATGTTAATCTGTATATCTGTGTTTTTGTTTTTCATAGTTTGCATTTTATTACTTTGTATTTCTTTAACCACTCAATGTTCTTGAACCCAGGACATACTTGAAAACGAGAGAAATCTCTATGTATCCTTTTTGGTAAAATCCTTTGCAAATAAATAAATATGAAGGCTAAGGAATGTTTATTGTAAATACTAAGTGACATCATGTAATTAGAGTTTTAGTAGGTCAAGGTTCGTCGGTTGGTTTATGTAAATTATAACTGTTGGACCTGGGCATAAATAGTGGTGTTTTTCAATAAAAGTCTCAGATTCCTGTTTGAACATACAGCCTGTCTGGTGTCTCAGGGTACCCACTCTCACCCTCAGAAGGCACAGAGTGACCTTCTGGAAATTCAAAGGGGCAGAGCATCAGACCAAGCAGGTCTGGAGCTACAGATCAGGCTGCTCGAAGCACGGAGTTCCGAGCAACTCAGTGGCCCGTCTGATCTTGGTAAGGGGGTGTCTGGAGAGCCAGGACAGGCGGAAGGAGCGGGTTTCTGTCACAAGGTGTTCTAAAAGCTGTAAATCCCTGTATAGCATAGATATACGGTGTCCGTACAGGCATAAGATGCAGGGTATTATACAGGGATTTACAGCTTCTATAACACCCTGCATCTTATCCCTGTACTGACACCTTATAGCTGTACTATACAGGTATTTACAGCTTCTATAGTACAGATATATGGTGTCCGTTCACTACAGGAATAAGATGCAGGGTGTTGGAGAAGCTGTAAATCCCTGTATAGTACAGATATATTGTGTCAGTACAGGGATAAGATACAGGGTGTTATAGAAGCTGTAAATCCCTGTATAGTACAGACATATGGTGTCAGTATAGGGATAAGATGCAGGGTGTTATAGAAGCTGTAAATCCCTGTATAGTACAGATATATGGTGTCAGTTTGATTTTTGTTGTGACAGATCTGTGTACCCCGACAGGGTCACATCTGCTAAAGCCGCAGCCGCTTCCTTGCAGGACCCCCCGTCTTCTACACAGGCATACTCCCATGCCTTCCTCCAGTCCTCAGATGAAGCTCAAGGACCAGGACACGTAGAGCCAGCTAGCATCCCCCAGAAATATATCAAGGCTGTAGATCTGAGGTCTTTCAGGGTTAGAATGAAACTGGTTTAATCAGAGAAGAAGCACAAATATTTGTGGTCAAACAGGTAATTTACATTCACAAAATCACAACACCTTCTAGGGGGACCTAATCCAACTAAACAGATAATTGCACAAACATTGAATTCTTGGAAGGTGAAACCTGATTAGATTAGGTAGACAGTTACATTAAACATTAAATTAACATTTATTAATCAGATATTTACACCTTTCTGAGCAGATTTACTGGAAGGCTAATCTGATCAGCAGATAGTAACAGACAATGACAGTCTTGCATAATCACAATTATACCAACATTCTGCACACAAGAGAGGGCAATGGGCCAATATTGATCAGATGTCCTGCACCCTACAAATATGCCCCATGCCCATTCGTCCAAAATGACTTGCTCACAGTTCTGTTTACTCAATTTGATTTATTTTTCCTTGGTTAAATATACTTGTAGCGCTGTGTTAAAACCTTGCTGTGGCAGTACCTATTTTTGGCCACAAGATGGAGACAATCGCGATCAGAGACACTGGACATTGGGACTACATTTCCCGGCGTGCTTTGCAAACAGACAGGAAGTGGGTGGGACACAGACGCTTGACATCCGGAGCCTCGTGGGGAACGCGCCAGAGCGCGCCAGGGAACGAGGGAGAGCAGACGCAGTGCAAGATATCGCTAGAGGGCCTAGGCCAGAGCGCGAGTGAGACCTGTCAGTTCCTTACATCGGGTCATCCAGCCTTAGGAGAAGGAGACCTCCAGGTTCCCGAGATTTGCTGCAGATTAAGGAACCAAGACCTTGAGCGAGGAGTTGCCGCGAGTTGATCGGATACGGAGAGCAGGCGGTGAGCTGGACAAGTCGGGACAAGCTACGGAAAGTCAGACAACGGATCCCGCCGCAAGTATCCCCAGTCAATATCGAGCGGAGAGACGTCCTGGGTCAGCGGAGCCTAAAGCAATCGGTGGATGGGTGAGAGGCCTCCAAGGCCGTTTGTAAATAAGGAACACGCTGCTGTTTTCTCTCTAAAGTCCACAGGGCCCCAACTTGACTAGTCGAAGACATTCCTTAAGTAAATTCACTGGCCAGTTGAACAGTACCCGGGTACCATACACACACACACATACACACCTTTTACATTCCGGGACTTAACCTGTGCAGGACTCATTCTGTTACGAATCGGAACAGGGGTTAAAGATACGTTCCGAATATATTTTCTCTATTCCGCTGCGCGTTTATCGAAAATTGAAGAGATTGTATTCTTGGTTCCGCTACGTGTCCCTTTTTCCGAAATTTCGTGCAATTGCATTCTTTTCTGTTCGGTTGCGAATATATTTTTTTCCGAAATACGAAGCCTCGTGTTTCGTTTCTTTCCGCTACGCGTTTTTACCGCGATACGAAAGTACTGTAATAATACCTGTGAATACCGTGTCTCAACGTCTGCTTAACATTTTAGTAAACTATTTAAATTATAAAAACCACAGCGGTGTTGGAGTATATTTATTCCCTAGTGCGGGGAGACTGACCCGTGGTTCATTTTCAGCGGCTCCTCCGGGAGTGAGCGCTACATGTGGGGGCTCGTTTCCGGGATCCAGTCTCTGGAAAAACCGCATCTAAAGGGTTAAATATGGATCCAGACACTGTTGCCGAATGGTGTGGGGAGCACAGTAGTCAGTTAGAATGTTGTATAGTCATGGATATTCCCGCAGACACTTGGGCTGAAGATCAGATTCGCCAGGCCGTGGCCACGCTAGCACCAGATCATCGGGGGTTAATACTGGACATGAAAAAAACCCAGATACCCTCACACGTATGTTCTTCTCGAGTGGAGAAAGGGCGTTCCATCATGTTTTCAGGGCGCGAGTGTGAAACTGGCCGATGAGGTGGAAGTCCAACTAATTCAGCCAAGTGCGCCACGTGGCGAATCCGCAAGTGTCCCCGCGCCTAGTCCGTTGGCCATGATCGGGCCTGAATTTATCGTGGCTATTGGAGATCTACTGGCTAAATTTCAGAAAACAAGCCCTCCTCACACTAACTTCGGTTATCGACGGTTAAGAAATTTTACAGGAAACGTACCAACTCCGGCGGGAGAAGAAACCTTTGAAGAATGGGTGGAACAGGCGATGCAGGCTCTGGATGAGTGGATGTCCCTGAGGCCCAGAAAAAGCAAAGGATCACCGAGAGCTTAAAGGACCTGCGTCAGAAGCGGTGAGAAACCTGAAACTGAGTAGAAAGATTGTACTGCTTTAGATTACTTAAACGTTCTTGAAGAAGTTTTTGGGCGAACCGAAAAGGCGGCCGAACTGGTATATCTGTACGAACACACCTATCAGAGAAGAGGTGAAAGGATGACCGAGTACATGAGGCGCCTAGATAAGATTCTACACCAGATACTCCTGAAGAAAGGGGCCGAACCGGCCGAAGTAGATAAGATCTGAATAAAACAGATCCTGAGGGGCTCTCAACCTCTAGATCCAGTAATGATGCAGCTGAGAAGCAGAGCAGGTAACCAAGAGCTGAAGTACCTGGAACTGATCCGAGTTGTACGAGAGGAAGAGGCTTTACTGGAAGAGAAATCCCTCAGGCGGGGGGAAAGGGCTTATGCACAACCTGTGAGACCTAACGATGGTCTGCAGCCTGAAAGCGACTCTCTAGATACTTATGGATCTGACGAGGATGAACAAGAACACCTAGTCGTTTTTAAATCTACAGAGAGGGCTGCCAAAGAATCGAACCTCCCTGAACGTGGTGAATTGTCCAAAACCGTCAAAGTACAGGAAGCTCAAGCTGAATTGCAACAAGCGCACGCGGAACTGTGCCGAGTGTTGATGAAGGTGACCGAAATGCAGGCAGAAATGCAGAAATTCCTAACAGGTATGCAGACGACGGAAGTTGCTGTGGCGTCTGGTCCAAGTCCTTTAACCAAATCTCAACAAGCAACTACGTTTCCGCTCTCTAAGAAGAGATGTTTTGGGTGTGGAGAAATGGGCCATTTCCGCGCACAGTGCAAAGGCCGAAAGCCTAAGAAGGATAGAGTCGAGGGACTGTTGAAAGCCCTAGAAGGACTGTTATCTACCTCACCGGCGGGAAACGCCAGAGGGCACAAGTGAAGGAGCAACCTAGGTGCCCGAAGGTTGAACCCCGCTCCAAAAACCAAGCCAAGACTAAGAGGGCGAGAGTGCCCATAGCCGAGCCAACTGCTGAGCCTGCCAGGACTGAAAGAGTCACTCCCTTAGCATCCGGGTCTACGTCATGGGGAAGCAATGCACACCCAAAACCTACACGGGCCAACAAAAAGGCCAGGGTACAGCAAACTGGGTCTAAGCGTCCGGATACCGCCACCAAGTTTCCTGACCAACTGATAGGTCCTTCTCCTATTGTGCCAATCCAAGTGGAGGGAGTCTACACTAAAGCCCTGTTAGATTCAGGGGCTCAAGTGACATTGATATTGATCTACAAAGACTTCTATGAGAAACACTTAAAGCACATTCCTCTGCAAGAATTGAAGGATTTGGAAATATGGGGTATCGGCACTGAGAAACTCCCTTATGACGGGTACCTGCAAGTGAAGTTGGAGATCGGATCTGAAGTCATCGGACAGTCTGGGGGTTGTGATGCATTGGCCATTGTGTGTCCTCGACCCTCAGGTGCGAACAGAAGCTCCCTGATAGTGGGGATGAATACTGACCTAGTGCGGCGTCTCCTGACACCTATTGTATTGGAAGAAGGTTCGACTCAAGGAGTACACCCACTGTTACGTCCGGTCTATCAGAGGATGGTCGAAGAACGAAAGGCACCTGCCGAGGTGGGGCGCCTGTGGAGACTGGGGGAACGGAGAAGGTTCTGGCAAGCAGGAGAAGTGGCGAGCTTCCGGGCTTCAGTCAAGTTGAACGGATCGCAACCAGGTCCCTATGTGGTGCTGGGAACCGATTTTAATCATGGGAGTGAAACCGGAGTCGAAGTAATTCCTGAAATAATCTCCACCAAAGCTCTGAAGAGAACACGAGGGAGAGTCTCGGTCAGCGTGTGCAATGTGACGGATTCTCCAGTAGTCCTTAAAGCACGAATGCCTATCGGGCAAGTAGAGTCGGCTATACCCCTCTCTACCGATTTAGGAGGGGGAGTGGATAAAGAGATTCCAGATGAAAGATTCTACCCCAAGGACGCTCCCATTTCACCTGAGTGGAAGAAACGTCTTCAGTCTCAAGTCCTAAAGTGGAAGGAATTGTTCTCGAAAGATGAGTTCGATGTGGGCCTAGCTAAGAGTACTGAGCACCGCATTCGGTTACAAGAAGACAAGCCTGTCACGGAATGGCCCAGCACCCTCAGCCAGGGGCGGTGCACAGTGACAGTGGTGGCTAGACACTTGGGTGTGGTGGCACGCACCTAGTTTTATAAGTACTTTTTATTAGATGTGATTATTGTGTGGTGTAAATGAAGTGTTCCCCGTTGGTTATTGCGAAATGTATTTTCCCTTTGTCTGCCACGCCCGCCGCCATTTTCTGATCGCCTCGTGGTTCAGATCAGAATATTCGGATCTTAAAATGGCCGAATCGGCAACTCCCCGATTCGTAACGGCCAATACGAATCGGGGCCCGGGTGCCTCCTGCCAGCGAGGGCCAATGGGACTTGTGTGGGCGGGCAGGGATTCCCATTGTATTCCTAATTGTGTAAAGTGATAAATGTATGTGTTGTGAAAAATAAACTCAGATTTACCAGTGCATCCAGCCTCGCCTGATGTCCTTTACTCTCCGCCGCATATACTGCTGGCATCCCGCGCGGTCTCAGGGTGCGGTGTCCAGACTTAAGATCAGAACGGACTTAAGATCAGAACGGACTTAAGATCAGAACGGACTTAAGATCCGAACGGACTTCAGATCAGAACGGACTTCAGATCAGAACGGACTTAAGATCCGAACCGAAGGCGCGGCCGCGTACCGCGCTTCGGTATACCAAGTGAGCGGTGATCAGATCCGAAGATTCAGCCGCTCCCGTAAGATCGAGATTCAGCCGCTCCCGTAAGATCGAGATTCATCCGTTTAAAGATCCGAATATTCCTCCACATAAGATCCGAATATTCCTCCGCAATCAGATCCGAATATTCCTCTGCGGCAGACCCGATCCCCAGATTCGCACGGCGCCCGCAGACGCACTCCACACCCACAAGGTCAGTGAACCAGCTGCTCGGGACGCTGAGTGCCGTATGGCTCAGTGGCGGCTGGTTCTAGGCAGGGGTCCCCTCCACCGCCCGCTAACCCTTCCCCAGGGTCACGCCAGGCCGCACGAGACGCCGAGTGCGCGTCACTCGGTAGTCGGGCCAGCGGTAAGCGAAGGGGTCACGCAGATTGAGCACACCCGCAGGCGGAACAACATCCCATTCCGTCATAAAGCCGTTTCGTGAAAGATCAAGGCGAGTTCCGCTAGGAGACTTAGATGATCTGCGAGAGCAGCTGAATGAATTGCAAAGAACCAAGGTGATTCAAGAGTCCAGGAGTCCATACGCATCTCCCATAGTGTTGGTCCGGAAGAAAAATGGTTCTGTCCGCCTATGCATAGACTACCGCACATTGAACCGGAGAACCATCCCCGATCAATATGCCACTCCTCGGATAGAAGATGCCCTACAGTGTTTGTCTGGAGCAAAGTGGTTTAGTGTACTAGACCTGCGAAGCGGGTATCACCAGATACCAATGCATCCTGAAGACAAGGAGAAAACTGCGTTCATCTGTCCACTGGGGTTCTTTGAATTCAACAGAATGCCTCAAGGCCTTACGGGGGCTCCAGCCACGTTCCAACGGTTGATGGAGAAGACAGTCGGGGATATGAATCTAATCAAAGTATTAGTGTACCTGGATGACATAATTGTGTTTGGGAAGACTCTGGAAGAACATGAGCCAACGTCTGGAGAAGGTCTTGAAGAGGCTCCATGAAGAGGGGCTGAAACTGTCTCTGGAGAAATGCCAATTCTGTCTACCGTCTGTTACGTATCTAGGACATGTGGTCTCAGCAGAAGGTGTTTCGACAGACCCTCGGAAGTTGGAGGCCGTAGCTTCTTGGCCTAGACCCCGAAACGTCACTGAACTTAGATCTTTCTTGGGATTCTGTTCATACTATCGAAAATTTGTGGGAGGATTCGCGAAAATAGCTCAACCACTGAACAAACTCCTGCAGAAGGAAACCACAGAAGAAGGCTGCAAGGTCTCTGACCAAAACCCGTCAGCTCCAGGGCCAAGGAAAGCTCGAGAGTCTATACAAGGTGAATGGACCAGTCAATGTGAAGGAGCTTTCGTGAAGCTGAAAGGAGTCTAACCCGAGCTCCTGTTTTGGCCTATGCGGACCCTCACAAGCCGTATGAGCTACATGTGGATGCCAGCCGAGAAGGTCTGGGAGGAGTCCTATATCAGGAGTATGGTGGATTGCTGAGGCCTGTAGCGTACGTGAGCCGGAGCCTTACGCCTTCAGAGAAGAACTACCCTACTCACAAGTTGGAGTTCCTAGCCTTAAAGTGGGCAGTGGTAGACAAGTTAAAAGACTATCTGTATGGAGCCGAGTTTGTGATCAAGACGGATAACAATCCTCATACCTACATCCTTACTACCGCAAAACTGGACGCAACGGGACATCGGTGGTTGGCCGCTCTGTCAGGGTTTCGGTTCAGCCTGAAGTATCGCCCTGGGGTGAATAATCGAGATGCTGATGCGTTATCGAGAAGACCCTACACTACAGAATGGACTCAGTTGACTCCAGACGGGGTGCAAGCTTTGTGTCAAGGAACAGAGCGCCGGGTCAAAGGAGGGATTGAAGCGGAGGCCATAGGAGTCATGGCTGCGGCTGTTCCTGAGTTTTACTGTAACCCTACGCAGTTAAGGGATGAAAGTTTACCTACCTTTTCGAGACAGGACCTGAAAGCGGATCAGGCCAGAGACCCTTTAATTGCCTTGACCATAAAGGCCCTGACTGCAAACCAGCGAGAGATTTTGTTAACCAACTCCCCGAGTGGAGCCAGATTGGTCTACAAAGAGTGGGAGCGGTTAAAGATGTTGGATGGGGTGGTCTACCGAAGGGGCCCCTCAACTAACGCTGAAGAGATTCAACAGTTATTCCTCCCCACTAAACATAGGGAGAGTGTGCTGCGATCACTACATGATGAGCATGGACATTTGGGTGCTGAGAGAACTTTTAAGCTGGTGCGAGATAGGTTCTATTGGCCTTGCATGAGAGCTGAAGTGGAAAGTTATTGTCACTCCTGTCTGAGGTGTATTCAGAGAAAGACTCTACCGACCCGAACTGCTCCAATGAGCCATCTGCAGAGCCAGGGACCCATGGATTTGGTGTGCATTGACTTCTTGTGCTTAGAGCCGGATGCTAGTGGGCAAGGGAACATTCTAATAGTGACTGATCATTTCACTCGTTACGCCCAAGCTTTTTCCACAAAAGATCAACGCGCTCCGACAGTGGCCAAGGTGTTGATGGAAAAGTTCTTTGTTCATTACGGACTGCCAAGGAGGATACACTCTGATCAGGGTAGAGACTTTGAAAGCAGACTGGTGGGGCAATTGTTAGAGCTGTTGGGAATCCAAAAGACCCGAACTACACCATATCACCCTCAAGGTGATGCTCAGCCTGAAAGGTTTAATCGCACACTGCTAAACATGCTGGGGACCTTGTCGAATGTGGAGAAGCAAAGTTGGAGTCGTCACATAGCTACTCTGGTGCATGCATATAACAGTACGGAGAGCGATGCAACTGGATACTCACCGTACCGTCTTATGTTCGGAAGGGAGGCTCGACTGCCGGTTGATTTGGCATTTGGGTTATCTCTAGACCAGACGTCAGTAGCTTCCCATAGAAACTACGTGGATAGACTTCGAAAGAATCTGGCTTCTGCGTTTGAACAGGCCCGTTTGACCTCAGGAAACAGGGAGCAAAGAAATAAAAGGAACTATGACTTGAAAGTTCGAATACAAGATCTACAACCCGGTGATAGGGTTCTATTGAAGAACTTGGGTGCTGCTGCGAGACACAAGTTGGTGGATAGGTGGAGTTCCCAGGTTTACATTGTCTGCAAACAACTGCCGGGTCTACCAGTGTATCAGATTTGCCCGGATGGAAAGGCTGGGCCTCTCAAGAACTGGCACCGGAATCATTTGTTACCTTTGAGAGAGGCTGTGAGGATGCCAGTTGGGGACAAACTGCCTCTGCCAAATCCGCCTGCTCCACGTTTGCCGCCTGTTACTCGGTCTCAACAGACCTGGGTTGCCGAAGAGAGGGAAAGAGACAGTGAAGAAGAGAGTTATTGTCTAGACTGGATGCGCTCACCGGAGCCTGAGGAGGTTGTCGTTGTTCCTGAGGGGTGGGAAAGTAACTTGAGGCCTGAAGCTCCTGAATTTCTGCTGGAAGTCCCTGAGACTGTTGAAACCCCTGAAGCTCTTGAATTTCAGTTGGAAGTCCCTGAGGCTGTTGGGATCCCGGTAGCTCCGGAAGCTGAAGCTTATTCATGTGATTATAGTTCTATGCCTTCACTGGAGGGATCATACTCTGAAGAAACGTCTGCTCCAGTGATAGAGAGAAGGACTGAGCCAGCACCTATAGTACTTCCACCTGAAGAGGAACTGATTGAGCCAGAACAAAAACGCTCTGTTCGACTGCCCCAACGACTCACCTACGACTCACCAGGACATAGCACTGAAGAGGCCATCACCACAGTGCAGAGGTTGCCCGAAGTGTCTGCTATGCTAGCTGAGGTAGCCCAAAATATGAGTCAACTTGAGGAAGTGTTCCTAACCCACTGCATGTATGCTGCTGAACCTGTACATGTTATGTAAACTGTATTCAAATATTGTGGAAATGTAATGTAACTGTTGTACCTCCTTGGAGAGACCCAAGAGTTCTAGGAGGGGGAGAGTGTAGCGCTGTGTTAAAACCTTGCTGTGGCAGTACCTATTTTTGGCCACAAGATGGAGACAATCGCGATCAGAGACACTGGACATTGGGACTACATTTCCCGGCGTGCTTTGCAAACAGACAGGAAGTGGGTGGGACACAGACGCTTGACATCCGGAGCCTCGTGGGGAACGCGCCAGGGAACGAGGGAGAGCAGACGCAGTGCAAGATATCGCTAGAGGGCCTAGGCCAGAGCGCGAGTGAGACCTGTCAGTTCCTTACATCGGGTCATCCAGCCTTAGGAGAAGGAGACCTCCAGGTTCCCGAGATTTGCTGCAGATTAAGGAACCAAAGACCTTGAGCGAGGAGTTGCCGCGAGTTGATCGGATACGGAGAGCAGGCGGTGAGCTGGACAAGTCGTGGACAAGCTACGGAAAGTCAGACAACGGATCCCGCCGCAAGTATCCCCAGTCAATATCGAGCGGAGAGACGTCCTGGGTCAGCGGAGCCTAAAGCAATCGGTGGATGGGTGAGAGGCCTCCAAGGCCGTTTGTAAATAAGGAACACGCTGCTGTTTTCTCTCTAAAGTCCACAGGGCCCCAACTTGACTAGTCGAAGACATTCCTTAAGTAATTTCACTGGCCAGTTGAACAGTACCCGGGTACCATATACACACACATACACACCTTTTACATTCCGGGACTTAACCTGTGCAGGACTCATTCTGTTACGAATCGGAACAGGGGTTAAAGATATGTTCCGAATATATTTTCTCTTTTCCGCTGCGCGTTTATACCGCGATACGAAAGTACTGTAATAATACCTGTGAATACCGTGTCTCAACGTCTGCTTAACATTTTAGTAAACTATTTAAATTATAAAAAACCCACAGCAGTGTTGGAGTATATTTATTCCCTAGTGCGGGGAGACTGACCCGTGGTTCATTTTCAGCGGCTCCTCCGGGAGTGAGCGCTACATACTTTTAATATCTTTTTGCGTTTTGGGATATTTCTCGCCTGCTGGAATCCTTTATGCCGTAATTTATATCTTTACTTTTAGAAAACAAGGAAAATGTGACATTCTCTTTCTATTCACACGATTAAACGATAAGCATTAGAAAAATCGCCAGTTAATCGTTCTGTACAAGGAGGAAAGGTCTCACATCCCAGTCACGACCTTTAATGCATTGTGTGCCATGAGCTGTTGTTTACTGGGTCTGTGATTGTCCGGCTTCCAAACAGAGCTACAATCTCACCGGAAAGTTTAGGTTTTGTTTGTAAATTAAGCAGGCTGGGGGGCTTGCCGCGCTGTGACACTCGACGGTAAGGTGCCCGGAATGTGTGTGTCCCAGTGCAGAGTCACGTGCCGGCATCATGATTTCTCCCAGATACATAACATAGGGCGCGTTTTCACACGGCATGCTGCTCTACACGCTGTGTGCGGGGAGGGGGCTCTGCCCATGTATTGTGAAGTGGTTTAGCTACAATTTAACCCTTCATGCTACCTGAACCTCGGCTTCAGAGGCGGTAAGTACAGGCGGATGTTTGCCTGTGGTTATGACAACACGGAGTCCTTTCAGCAATTGACAATATGTCTCCTGTACATGGAATATCTGGAACATGCGTCTACCTCCTCCCTGTCTGTCAGTGGCAACGTGAGCGACAGGTGAATCGATGAATCATTATGATAGCATTACAGAAATACCACAAAATGCCGAATGTTACCTGTAAGTAAAACAAGGTGAGGATCCAACACTGTCATTAACTGATTAAATCCTGTAGGAGGTGCGAGGAGTGCGTGTTATAGGAGGTGCAGGGAGTGCGTGTTATAGGAGGTGCGAGGAGTGCGTGTTATAGGAGGTGCGAGGAGTGCGTGTTATAGGAGGTGCAGGGAGTGAGTATACTGCTCAGGGAGTGCGTGTTATAGGAGGTGCAGGGAGTGAGCATACTGCTCAGGGAGTGTGTGTTACAGGAGGTGCAGGGAGTGAGCATACTGCTCAGGGAGTGCGTGTTATAGGAGGTGCAGGGAGTGCGTGTTACAGGAGGTGCAGGGAGTGAGCATACTGCTCAGGGAGTGCGTGTTATAGGAGGTGCGAGGAGTGCGTGTATATAGGAGGTGCAGGGAGTGCGTGTTATAGGAGGTGCAGGGAGTGCGTGTTATAGGAGGTGCAGGGAGTGCGTGTTATAGGAGGTGCAGGGAGTGCGTGTTATAGGAGGTGCGAGGAGTGCGTGTTATAGGAGGTGCAGGGAGTGCGTGTTATAGGAGGTGCAGGGAGTGCGTGTTATAGGAGGTGCGAGGAGTGCGTGTTATAGGAGGTGCAGGGAGTGCGTGTTATAGGAGGTGCAGGGAGTGCGTGTTATAGGAGGTGCAGGGAGTGCGTGTTATAGGAGGTGCAGGGAGTGCGTGTTATAGGAGGTGCAGGGAGTGCGTGTTATAGGAGGTGCAGGGAGTGCGTGTTATAGGAGGTGCAGGGAGTGCGTGTTATAGGAGGTGCAGGGAGTGCGTGTTATAGGAGGTGCGAGGGAGTGCGTGTTATAGGAGGTGCGAGGAGTGCGTGTTATAGGAGGTGCAGGGAGTGAGCATACTGCTCAGGGAGTGTGTGTTAGAGGAGGTGCAGGGAGTGAGCATACTGCTCAGGGAGTGCGTGTTATAGGAGGTGCGAGGAGTGCGTGTTATAGGAGGTGCGAGGAGTGCGTGTTACAGGAGGTGCAGGGAGTGAGTATTCTGCTCAGGGAGTGCGTGTTATAGGAGGTGCAGGGAGTGAGCATACTGCTCAGGGAGTGCTTGTTATAGGAGGTGCAGGGAGTGAGTATACTGCTCAGTGAGTGCGTGTTATAGGAGGTGCAGGGAGTGAGCATTCTGCTCAGGGAGTGCGTGTTATAGGAGGTGCAGGGAGTGCGTGTTATAGGAGGTGCAGGGAGTGAGTATACTGCTCGGTGTGTGTGTTACAGGAGGTGCAGGGAGTGAGCATACTGCTCAGGGAGTGCGTGTTACAGGAGGTGCAGGGAGTGAGCATACTGCTCAATGAGTGAGTGTTATAGGAGGTGCAGGGAGTGAGCATTCTGCTCAGTGAGTGCGTGTTATAGGAGGTGCAGGGAGTGAGTATACTGCTCAGGGAGTGCCTGTTATAGGAGGTGCAGGGAGTGAGCATTCTGCTCAGGGAGTGCATGTTACAGGAGGTGCAGGGAGTGAGCATTCTGCTCAGTGAGTGCGTGTTATAGGAGGTGCAGGGAGTGAGCATACTGCTCAGTGAGTGCGTGTTATAGGAGGTGCAGGGAGTGAGCATACTGCTCAGGGAGTGCGTGTTATAGGAGGTGCAGGGAGTGAGTATACTGCTCAGTGAGTGCGTGTTATAGGAGTTGCAGGGAGTGAGTATTCTGCTCAGGGAGTGCGTGTTACAGGAGGTGCAGGGAGTGAGTATTCTGCTCAGGGAGTGCGTGTTATAGGAGGTGCAGGGAGTGGGCATACTGCTCAGGGAGTGCGTGTTGTAGGAGGTGCAGGGAGTGAGCATCCTGCTCAGGGAGTGCGTGTTATAGGAGGTGCAGGGAGTGAGCATACTGCTTCAGGGAGTGCGTGTTGTAGGAGGTGCAGGGAGTGAGCATCCTGCTCAGGGAGTGCGTGTTGTAGGAGGTGCAGGGAGTGAGCATTCTGCTCAGTGAGTGCGTGTTATAGGAGGTACAGGGAGTGCGTGTTATAGGAGGTGCAGGGAGTGCGTGTTATAGGAGGTGCAGGGAGTGCGTGTTATAGGAGATGCAGGGAGTGCGTGTTATAGGAGGTGCAGGGAGTGCGTGTTATAGGAGGTGCAGGGAGTGCGTGTTATAGGAGGTGCAGGGAGTGCGTGTTATAGGCGGTGCGAGGGAGTGCGTGTTATAGGCGGTGCGAGGGAGTGCGTGTTATAGGAGGTGCGAGGAGTGCGTGTTATAGGAGGTGCAGGGAGTGCGTGTTATAGAAGGTGCAGGGAGTGAGCATACTGCTCAGGGAGTGTGTGTTAGAGGAGGTGCAGGGAGTGAGCATACTGCTCAGGGAGTGCGTGTTATAGGAGGTGCAGGGAGTGCGTGTTATAGAAGGTGCAGGGAGTGAGCATACTGCTCAGGGAGTGTGTGTTAGAGGAGGTGCAGGGAGTGAGCATACTGCTCAGGGAGTGCGTGTTATAGGAGGTGCAGGGAGTGAGTATACTGCTCAGGGAGTGCGTGTTGTAGGAGGTGCAGGGAGTGAGCATCCTGCTCAGGGAGTGCGTGTTATAGGAGGTACAGGGAGTGCGTGTTATAGGAGGTGCAGGGTGTGATGGACTGGCCTAGCACCCGCAGCCAGAGACTGGGGTTCGGGACCTTTGGTTTTCGATGGGCTTCTGTGTTGGTGCCGTTGCGCCGACTGTCCGGCGAGATCTGGGGGTCGGAGGGTGGTTCCTGTGGTGGGGGTGTTTTGTGTGAGGCATACATGTGTGCTGGTCTTGCCGCCGGGGTGCCGCCATTTTCGGCGCCTCGTGTCCCGATCGAGTGGAGCAGGAGGGAAATGGCCGATTCAGGCTAGGGTCAGAGTGGGGCAGTCGGAACGCGCGTGCAGACGCACTAAATCACGGCGGCAGTAGCAGCACATAACGGCCAATGACGGCCAATATACGCAGTACGTGCGTACGAAAGTGCGCCGACACCACGCAACCAGCAAATGAACGCATTTTTATCAGAACGTGAAACCGCTGCTACTGACGTACAAAGTGCGCGGCGGCCGCATAGCAGCGTGTGTGCGTGATTAGGAGACGTCAGACGCTGCTAGTGTGCGGCCTACATCACGTCCAAACTGCCAAAGTTTCCTGCAGTTCGTTGGAGTGTACCTGCGACCGTTGAACATGGCTGCTGGACCAGAGATGGACGTGGAGAGGCTGATAAGCGCTGTGGGGGAGCATCCAGGGATCTGGGATACGGCCTGCGAGCGTTATAAGGACAAGGGAGGAAGGCGAGCGCATGGGTCGAGGTGTCCCGTCAGGTGTACCCGGAGTACGATACCTGGTCCGAGAAGGAGCAGCACATACAGAGTGAGTATAATATTATTTAATTCATAATCCCATAAATGTAAATCACAAAAATGATAATAAACAAACAAATGAAATAATTGATGTGAAACTCAAATGCTCCCCAGCTGCCAGGGCACCTCACCTGCATCACTGATGAAATAATTAGATACAGCAACCAGGTATCGCGATGCTCTATCTATTCACAGCTATGATGTCATAGTTCACATCATCCTCAAGACCGACAACTGTGAGGGTATCGTCAAAATTAAAACCATCCCTGGCCCGCACATAATTATGTAGAATGCAACAGCATTTCACTATGTCCACACAGAAGTCCACATTCACATCCAGCGGTCTATGTAGAATCCTCCACTTGTTGGTCAGTATGCCAAAGCTACACTCCACATACCGTCTCGCCCGCGACAGCCTATAATTAAACACCCGCTTCTTCACAGTCAGGTGTGTCCCTGAGTAGGGCCGTAGGAGGTGTGTGGATAGGCCGAATGCTTCGTCACCCACGAAGGCATAGGGGACTGTCACGTCACTGCCAGGCAATGGTGCGGGTCTGGGGATGTTCAGGGTCCCACTCTCAATTTCATTCCACAGTGTGGAGTTCCTGAACAGTGTGGAGTCAGAGTCCTTGCCGTATGAACCGACATCCACATACACGAAACTATAGTTGGCATCTGACACCGCCAGTAGGCCAATGGAAAAGTAATGTTTATAATTCTGATACAGTGAGCCACTGTGCGGTGGCTTCACTATGCGGACATGTTTGCCATCCACGGCTCCCAGGCAGTTTGGAAAGTTGGCTCTCTCCCAGAATCCTGCTGCAATTTCCAGACATGCCGTATGTGTCGGTCTTGGCAAACATTCGCCCTTCATGGTCTCCCATATGGTTTGGCACACCTTGCGGACGATCTCACCAGCTGTTGATCTGCCAACGCGGAAGCTATAATGCAGATCCTTCAAACTGCACCCACTACCGAGATACCTAGAAGACAAAACAAAACTGTTTGAATATGATCACATACCATGAACACAAGCTAATGTCACTCTCATCATGTTTTTCAGCACAAGAGGCGATGAACAAATGGCGCACAGTACGCGACAACTACATGCGCGTCCAGAAGAAGCAGGCCATGGCTGCGCGCTCTGGAGCTGGTGCGAAAAAGGTCCGGGGGTACATTTATGCAGAGCAGCTATCGTTCCTCCGCAGGACCCAGGAGCCGCGCAGGTCTGTCAGCAGCATGGACCAGCCATCGACCTCCGGCACCCAGGCACAACAAATGGTGCCAGGAGATTCAGCCAGCTGCCAGGAGGAGGAGAACCAGGGTGGTGCTGAGTCGCAGATGGAGGAGGATTTGGCGACACCACAGGTGGCAGGTACCGCGACAACGGTCAGCACCAGACCTGGCCAGAAGAGAAGGGCACAGGCTGCAGACCTGGAGCAGGCCATGGTCATGTTCATGGAGGCACAGACCACCCATGCACACCAACGCTGCATGCTTGCGGACTCCGTCGACATGTCGTTCTCCAATGCATGTACGCTCCTCCTGAACAGGATGAGCGAGGCGGAGAAAATGGAGTATCGCCACAGATCTCTCGCGATATTGGAGGACATCCTTTCACGTCCCCATCACGCAGCCGCCTACCATGCTGTGCCACAATCCGCCAGTGGATCTTCCGTCTCCAGTGAGGTGCTGTCCACCCACCCAGCCATGCCCCCTGGAGCCAGGCCACACACGGAGTCGGGGTCCAGCTGTAGCCACACCACCGGCCCTCATGACCCAGATGCTCCGCGGTATCAGCAACTTTGATACATGACCTAAATATGTTTTATTATTTGTTTGTTATGTGTTATTGTTTTGATTTTGTATATATACTGACCTTCAGTTTACGAGTTGTAATATATGTCCATAATATATTACAGTTTCTTTTCATATTATAGTATTATTTATCAACATTGTTGTCGGAGTCATTTATGATTATGTACGTGTGATGTGATGCCTGTGTGTGTGTGTGTGTGTTATGTAACAGTGGGCATGTGACTACAGACATGATGCACTCATGTCAGGTGACTGGCAGCGATGTCATGTATACAGGTGTGTGACAGTACGTACCTCAAAGTGATGACTATCATCTCCTCCGGTGGTATGGCGGGCCGCATGTTGGTGTCCCTCTTGGTCAGTGGCTCCCGTACCCGCGACAACAGTTCATCAAAGGAGGCGATGGACATCCGCATGTAGTTGAAGAACTTCACGGGGTCCCTCTCTCGCAGTGGCCTGTACAGCGTCACAAAGTGTCCATGCGTGGGTCTGGCAGCGTTGATTTCATGAACCCAGGTACGCCGCTTTCTCTTCCTCTTTAGGTACAGGTACCCCATCGCACCAAACACAAAGACGTGTGCAGGATCCATCTTAGAAAAACGCCACCATCCCCGAAACGCCTTTTTATAACCCTTGCCCTTATTTTTTCATTTTTCAAGTGATTAGATTCATCTGATTTTTCTCTTTTTTCACCCCATCGTCATGGAATACGTCCAGAATTGAGCATCGTCCGACCACTCAAGCGCATTCCGTGAAAAAATGCGTGCGCACGCATCGACGTACATTTTGACGGTGGCTGCAGAAAATGCGCTCATCTGTCCCTAGCCTCAGACCTCCGGTCCGGAATCGCAACGCCCCGAATGACGTTGGCCAATCAGATCTGTGTGGGGGACAGGAGTGTTCCCAGCGGGCTGAGCGCATGGTGGAAGTGTTAAGTAGAGGTGTCTGAAAATAAAAACGTGTCTTTGTCTTGAGTTCATGCAGCTACGACTCGTGCCTCTCTTTATTGACCGCATGGGTGTCCCTCGTGGCCAGAAACACAGAGTGGAGGGGAGGGACGTGTGGGGATACCAATTGCCGCGCGACAGGAATGGTACCAGGCGAGTCGCCCATTCCGCCGGCGGGAGATTTGAATGCAGTGCTGCGCAGTGTGGGGATTACATCTGCCGTTGGACAGTACTACCCTCAGGACAGCGGCTATCCCATACCTTCATCACAGGCACCTGAAACACCTAAGAGAGGAGAATCCGGTCAGTTTCCCGGGCGATACAGATCCTATTCAGGTCAGTGGACCAGCTGCTCGGGACGCGGGGTGCCGCCACTCAGTGGTCGGGCTGGGCTCACCCCGGGGGTCACCCGATAAGACTGGCGCACATATCTCCAAGTCATACCCGGCCGCTCGATACGCGAGGGCCTAGGCTCTTGGTAGTCGGGCCGACGATACAGTAAAGGAGAGAGAGGGGGGAGAAGTAACGCAGGTTTGAGCATACCGCAAGCGGATCACATCACCTTCCGTCACACAGGGAGTGCGTGTTATAGGAGGTGCAGGGAGTGCGTGTTATAGGAGGTGCAGGGAGTGCGTGTTATAGGAGGAGCAGGAGTGCGTGTTATATAGGAGGTGCAGGGAGTGCGTGTTATAGGAGGTGCAGGGAGTGCGTGTTATAGGAGGAGCAGGGAGTGCGTGTTATAGGAGGTGCAGGGAGTGCGTGTTTATAGGAGGTGCAGGGAGTGCGTGTTATAGGAGGAGCAGGGAGTGCGTTGTCACGGAATGGCCCAGCACCCTCAGCCAGGGGCGGTGCACAGTGACAGTGGTGGCTTTGGACACTTGGGTGTGGTGGCACGCACCTAGTTTTATAAGTACTTTTTATTAGATGTGATTATTGTGTGGTGTAAATGAAGTGTTCCCCGTTGGTTTATTGCGAAATGTATTTTCCCTTTGCCTGCCACGCCCGCCGCCATTTTCTGATCGCCTCGTGGTTCAGATCAGAATATTCGGATCTTAAAATGGCCGAATCGGCAACTCCCCGATTCGTAACGGCCAATACGAATCGGGGCCCGGGTGCCTCCTCTGCCAGCGGGCCAATGGGACTTGTGTGGGCGGGCAGGGATTCCCATTGTATTCATAAGTGTGTAAAGTGATAAATGTATGTGATGTGAAAAATAAACTCAGATTTACCAGTGCATCCAGCCTCGCCTGATGTCCTTTACTCTCCGCCGCATATACTGTCTGAGCATCCCGCGCCGGTCTCAGGGTGCGGTGTCCAGACTTAAGATCAGAACGGACTTAGGATCAGAACGGACTTCAGATCAGAACGGACTTAAGATCAGAACGGACTTAAGATCAGAACGGACTAAGATCAGAACGGACTTAAGATCCGAACCGAAGGCGCGGCCGCGTACCGCGCTTCGGATACCAAGTGAGCGGTGATCAGATCCGAAGATTCAGCCGCTCCCGTAAGATCCGAAGATTTCATCCGTTTAAAGATCCGAATATTCCTCTGCGCGGCAGATCCGATCCCAGATTCGCACGGCCGCCCGCAGACGCACTCCACACCCACAAGGTCAGTGAACCAGCTGCTCGGGACGCTGAGTGCCGTATGGCTCAGTGGTCGGGCTGGTTCTAGGCAGGGTCCCCTCCACGCGCGCGCTAACCCTTCCCCAGGGTCACGCCAGGCCGCACGAGACGCCGAGTGCGCGTCACTCGGTAGTCGCCAGCGGTAAGCGAAGGGGTCATGCAGATTGAGCACACCGCAGGCGGAACAACATCCCATTCCGTCATACTGGTGGCAGCGGTGGGATCGCTCTCTGCAGACCCCTAGGAGACGTACGCCATGGCGGTGTACAACCCCTACGACAGGACACCCTGCGTGGGATGTTTGGAGAACCGGGGAGGAACGCCGGGTAACAAAAAGAGGAAGACCCTGATCAAGGAACTGACCAGGATGGATCAGGACGAGGCGATGATGCCGTCCCCAGCCCTGTCCGCGCAGAGGTGGAGGAAGATGCTGGCCTCACAAGAGTTGCGGCTCGGATTGCCCTGCTCGGTGATGCCCCGGCGGAGGGGCCAGATATCAAGTGATTCAGGAGTTCTACCGGGAAGTTGAGCAGGAGAAGGAACGCCAGCACGAGCTGCGGTTGGCAGAGAGCTCCGCGGAGCAGAGACTGATTATGTTGCGACCCCGAACCCTACCCTGTGGAACCCTGGGTCGAGGCTCACAGCTCGACTGGAGCTTCACCTGGGGAATCTGCAACCCCCAGTGACTACGCTTGCGGACTCTCAGCTCGCCTGGAGCCTGTACTGAGGACGTCACTTATCCCCGCGACCCTCGGATGAAGACTCACAGCCCGCCTGGAGCTGCATCTGAGGACGCCCCATTCCCCGTTGAGGAGCGGTGCTCCTGTGCTGGCACCTTCGCCGACATGAAGGTCGGGTTGGCAAGAGAGCTGCAGGAGGCCTGGAGCAGGACCAGAGGTCCACAGAGGAACTGTGGTACGAGGCCCTGGACCATGAGCGGGACTGCCATGGTGTATATTCCCTCCGACGCTGTCGTCCATCGGGTGCAGTACGATGTGCGAGCAGCGTTCCTGCAGGGGCGGGCCCCAGAGGAGTGGGACGAGCTCCGGAGGCTGGTAGCAGCAGAGATCGCACTGGACGCCGAGTACCGCGCGCTCCGGTGGCTAACCGCCTGCCGACAGCGCGCCCTATTGAAGGCAGTTCCACTGCAGGCCTCGCTACGGGGGTATGGGGCTGCTCTACGAGGGCATGGCCGCCGACCCCGAGTTTGGAGAGGAGACCGAGGAGCGGATGGAAGACATCCTGGAGCGACGGGAACTGGAGATCCCGTCAGACAGCAGGACTCGGTGTTTGAGGAGCTGGAGTCCCTAGCCGAGCGAGAGTGGGAGCTCGAGGTGGCTTATCGAAGACTGATGGACGGCGTTCCGCAGTCGAGCCTGAGCTCCCCGTGGTGGACGGGTCGGCGGAGGAAGTCGACAGTCCCCAGGTTGGGACCTATGGGAGGCCGAGGTGGACCCATGGGTGCCCGTGGGGGTTTCGACTGAGGAAGTTACCCCTGCACCCCGCAAGAGGACAGGTGGCCGAGGCCACGGGTCCAGCGGGGGAGGAGAAGCAGACGGATGGTTCCCCGGATGGTTGTGCGCAACCATTGTTTGCCCCGGGGGATGAAGAGACCATCCTCCCCAAGGAGATCTCCAACCAGCAGAAGAGCTGGCTACGGGGCAGAGTGCCGCTGGCCTCTGCCCACTACTCGAAGTCTGCCAGGAGGAGCAGACGGATGGTTCCCCCGGGATGGGTTGTGCGCAACCATTGTTTGCCCCGGGGGGTGAAGAGACCATCCTTCCCAAGGAGATCTCCAACCAGCAGAAGAGCTGGCTACGGGGCAGAGTGCCGCTGGTCTCTGCCCACTACTCAAAGTCTGCCAGGAGGCAGACGGATGGTCCCCCGGGATGGGTTGTGCGCAACCATTGTTTGCCCCGGGGGGTGAAGTAACCATCCTTCAGCAAGGAGATCCTCCCCCAGCTGTAGAGCTGGCCACGGGGCAGAGCGCTGCTGGCCTCTGCCCACCACCCACAGTCTGCCAGGTGGGGCAGACAGATGGTCCCCCCGGGCTGGGTTGTGCGCAGTCAGTGACGGTCCCGGGGGGGAAAGAAACCATCCTCCTGCAAGGAGATCCCCACCCAGCAGAAGAGCTGACACCAGGGCAGAGCGCCGCTGGCCTCTGCCCGTTTCTCCCAACTTGCCCCGAGGGGCAGAGTGAGGATGACCCCGTGCAACTGCGGTTGCATCCATTTGTCTCCCTTGTCGGCTACCAGGGAGAGCAGTCAGGTTTGGCTCTATTTGCTCCTTCGGTTGCCGTGTCCGTACCTGGCCATCCAGTGGAAGAGCTGGCAACGGGGCAGAGCGCCGCTGGCCTCTGCCCATTTCGGCAACCCTTGGGAGGGGGGGCCTCACGCAGCTACGGTTTCTTCCACGGTTGACCTGGGCACCCGGGGCGTGTGCATTTAGCACCCGGGTTCCCCGGGTGAGTGGTAGCCCTGGAGGGGACACAGGAGGCACACCGGCCCCGACGTATGTCCTCTCGCCCAGCCGGGGAAACTCAAGGACATGGGGTCCCGACCAAGCTGGCACGGCCGCAAGGCCAAATGGAGAGGCCTGGTGACTCGGCCTCCCCAGACTGACTATGGGCCTGGGAGCACCGACTTCCCCGGTATGACCCGGTGGGGTCAGACCAGGTGCGTCGAACTGGGGGAGGGGGAGGAGTGTCACGGAATGGCCCAGCACCCTCAGCCAGGGGCGGTGCACAGTGACAGTGGTGGCTTTGGACACTTGGGTGTGGTGGCACGCACCTAGTTTTATAAGTACTTTTTATTAGATGTGATTATTGTGTGGTGTAATAAAGTGTTCCCCGTTGGTATTGCGAAATGTATTTTCCCTTTGCCTGCCACGCCCGCCGCCATTTTCTGATCGCCTCGTGGTTCAGATCAGAATATTCGGATCTTAAAATGGCCGAATCGGCAACTCCCCGATTCGTAACGGCCAATACAAATCGGGGCCGGGTGCCTCCTGCCAGCGAGGGCCAATGGGTCTTGTGTGGCGCGGGCAGGGATCCCCATTGTATTCCTAATTGTGTAAAGTTATAAATGTATGTGATGTGAAAAATAAACTCAGATTTACCAGTGCATCCAGCCTCCTGATGTCCTTTACTCTCCGCCGCATATACTGTCTGAGCATCCGCGCGGTCTCAGGTGCGGTGTCCAGACTT
>RXON01000393.1:0-37363 GCA_009667805.1 Leptobrachium leishanense | reverse complement strand
TAATTACTTGTGTGTTCTTCACTCCAAAGTGCATAACTTTGCATTTATCTAGATTAAATCTCATCTGCCATTTAAGTGCCCAGTCCCCCAATTTATCTAAATCCCTCTGCAGCAGTAACATCCTGCTCACACTGTATTACTTTTCCTAGTTTTGTGTCATCTGCAAACACTGATACATGACTTTCAATGCCTATCTCAAGGTCATTTATAAATAAATTGAATAGTATTGGTCCTATAACAGACCCCTGAGGGACACCGCTCACCACTGGTGTCCATCTTGAAAATGTACCATTTATGACCACTCTCTGTACCCTATCTTTTAGCCAGTTTTCTTTCCAAGAACAAGTATTTTCATCTAGACCAATTTTTCTTAATTTAAATAGTAACCTTTTGTGTGGAACTATGTCGAAAGCTTTGGCAAAATCTAAGTAAATCACATCCACTGCAACCCCCTGATCTATACTTCTACCTACTTCCTCATAGAACGTAATTAGGTTAGTCTTACATGATCTGTGTTTCATGAAACCATGCTGATTTTTGCCAATAACATTATACCTCCCAATAAATTCCTGAATATTATCCCTTAGTAACCCCTCAAATACTTTCCCAGCCACAGATGTTAAGCTCACAGGTCTATAATTCCCAGGCACAAATTTTAAACCTTTCTTACATATAGGGACCACGTCAGCTTTTCTCCAATCCTCTGGTACTATTCCTGAAAGAAAAGAATCTTGAAAGATTAAGAACAGAGGTTTACATATTTCAACACATAGCTCTCTCAGTACTCGCAGGTAAATTTCATCTGGCCCTGGGGCTTTATTCACATTCACATTGTTTACTTTCTGCAAAACAAAAGGTTGTGTATAGAGATGCTGTGAGGCTGTGTATAGAGATGCTGATGGGGTTGTGTATAGAGATGCTGTGAGGTTGTGTATAGAGATGCTGTGAGGCTGTTTATAGAGATGCTGATCGGGTTGTGTACAGAGATGCTGTGAGGCTGTGTATAGAGATGCTGTGAGGTTGTGTATAGAGATGCTGTGAGGTTGTGTATAGAGATGCTGTGAGGCTGTGTATAGAGATGCTGTGTATAGAGATGCTGTGAGGCTGTGTATAGAGATGCTGTGTATAGAGATGCTGATGGGGTTGTGTATAGAGATGCTGTGAATAGAGATGCTGATGGGGTTGTGTATAGAGATGCTGTGAGGCTGTGTATAGAGATGCTGTGAGGTTGTGTATAGAGATGCTGATGGGGTTGTGTATAGATATGCTGTGAGGCTGTGTATAGAGATGCTGTGAGGCTGTGTATAGAGATGCTGATGGGGTTGTGTATAGAGATACTGTGTATAGAGATGCTGTGTAAAGAGATGCTGATGGGGTTGTGTATATATATGCTGTGAGGTTGTGTATAGAGATGCTGATGGGGTTGTGTATAGAGATGCTGTGAGGTTGTGTATAGAGATGGTGATGGGGTTGTGTATAGAGATGGTGATGGGGTTGTGTATAGAGATGCTGTGAGGCTGTGTATAGAGATGCTGATGGGGTTGTGTATAGAGATGCTGTGAGGCTGTGTATAGAGATGCTGATGGGGTTGTGTATAGAGATGCTGTGAGGCTGGTGTATAGAGATGCTGTGTATAGAGATGCTGATGGGGTTGTGTATAGAGATGCTGTTTGTGTATAGAGATGCTGATGGGTTGTGTATAGAGATGCTGTTTGTATAGAGATGCTGTGAGATTGTGTAAAGAGATGCTGTGAGCTGTGTATAGAGATGCTGTGAGGTGTGTATAGAGATGGTGATGGGGTTGGTGTATAGAGATGCTGTGAGCTGTGTATAGAGATGCTGATGGGGTTGTGTATAGAGATGCTGTGAGGCTGTGTATAGAGATGCTGTGTATAGAGATGCTGATGGGTTGTGTATAGAGATGCTTTGTATAGAGATGCTGATGGGGTTGTGTTTAGAGATGCTGTTTGTGTATAGAGATGCTGATGGGGTTGTGTATAGAGATGCTGTTTGTGTATAGAGATGCTGATGGGGTTGTGTATAGAGATGCTGTTTGTGTATAGAGATGCTGATGGGCTGTGTATAGAGATGCTGTGTATAGAGATGCTGGTGGGGTTGTGTATAGAGATGCTGTGAGACTGTGTATAGAGATGCTGTTTGTGTATAGAGATGCTGATGGGGTTGTGTATAGAGATGCTGTGAGGCTGTGTATAGAGATGCTGATGGGGTTGTGTATAGAGATGCTGTGAGGCTGTGTATAGAGATGCTGTGTATAGAGATGCTGATGGGGTGTGTATAGAGATGCTTTGTATAGAGATTGCTGATGGGGTTGTGTTTAGAGATGCTGTTTGTGTATAGAGATGCTGATGGGGTTGTGTATAGAGATGCTGTGTATAGAGATGCTGATGGGGTTGTGTATAGAGATGCTGTGAGGCTGTGTTATAGAGATGCTGTTTGTGTATAGAGATGCTGATGGGGTTGTGTATAGAGATGCTGATGGGGTTGTGTATAGAGATGCTGTTGTTAGAGATGCTGATGGGGTGTGTATAGAGATGCTGTGAGGCTGTGTATAGAGATGCTGTGTATAGAGATGCTGGTGGGGTTGTGTATAGAGATGCTGTGAGACTGTGTATAGAGATGCTGTGTATAGAGATGCTGATGGGTTGTGTATAGAGGTGCTGTGAGGCTCTGTATAGAGATGCTGTGAGGCTGTGTATAGAGATGCTGCTGGGGTTGTGTATAGAGATGCTGATGGGGTCGTGTATAGAGATGCTGTTTGTGTATAGAGATGCTGTGAGGCTATGTATAGATATACTGTGAGGTTGTGTATAGAGATACTGTGAGGCTGTGTATAGAGATGCTGTGTATTGAGATGCCGATGGGGTTATGTATAGAGATGCTGTTTGTGTATAGAGATGCTGCGAGGTTGTGTATAGAGATGCTGTGAGGTTGTGTATAGAGATACTGATGGGGCTCTGTATAGAGATGCCTTGCTGCGCCGAAGTGCGGCCTTGCTCCGGTGGGGGCAGCCATCTTGAATGGCGGCTCCACCCCTGGGTCCCCCCTTCACTGCCTGACATCCTCACGCATAACGTGATGACGTCAGATAGCCGGGGAACCCCTAGCTGCCCGGAATCCCCTGGTGGAGATAGGGGGTTCATTTGAACCCCGATATCTCCAGAACCGTGGCAGCTAGGGGGTGGAGGGTGTCAATCGAAAGGCCTAAGCATGGCCTTTTGAATGATACCCATGACCAGGTACAAAGTAAAAACAAATAAAAAAATTAAAAAACATGTTTTTTTTTTCTGTGTGTTATTTTTATTAATGCAGCAATATTGTTCACATTTCAATTATAATGTGAACAATGATGCTGCACTAATGATTTTTTTCTATGGGGTGCGTTTCCTAAAAATCACATAATTCCCCCCCAACAAAATGTAACAAGTCCCCATTTCTAACTTTTGTACAAGCGCACCCATAGAAAACATAACCGCAAACGCTCATGTGCTAAAATGTGAAAAAAAACACTTTCCACACTGCAGATGATTAAAAATTTAAGTTTTATTGCATTTTGTGTCATAATATACAGGCAGGACATGACATATACATATAAAAATGATATATTATGAATCTGCGGAGTCTGCCGGAAAGAACGATATCTAATATGTCTGGGTCATTTATTAAAATGTGGCTTCAAATCGCGTTTAAGCATGATGGGCGAAAGCGGTAAAAAATTAGCTGAGCACACAGCAGTAAAATGCAGGTTTAACCCCTTAAGGACGGGAGTAATTTTACAACTTTGGCGCTCTTTCGAAAGTGAAGTTTGCTGAAGTTTTTGCTCACCATGTTTAAACGCGGTTTTAAGTCACGTATTATTATACCACCCAGACAAATTATATATCGTTCTTTCCGGCAGACTCGGCAGATTAATAATATATCATAATTATATATATATATATATATATATATATATATGTCATGTCCTGCCAGAATGCTATAACAAAAAATGTAAAAAAAATTTGAATTTTCAATAAAATTTCAATCATCCACAGTCTGTAAAGTATTTTTTTTTCACATCTTATTATCCGATACTTTGCGGTTATATTCTATCGGGTAGACTCGGGAACCCTTTTTTTTTGGGGGGGGGGGAATTACGTGATTTTAGCTAAAACCCCCCAAACAAAAATCATTGGCGAAGTATCATTATTCACATTATAATTGAAATGTGAACAATAATGCTGCATCAAAAAAAAATAAAAGCACGTTTTTATTTTTTAATTGTTTTTTTTTATTATTTTTATTTTTAAACAATTTAACTTACTAATATCATTGTCATGTTTGATATCGTTGGAAAGGCCATGCTCAGACCTTTCCAACGATATCAGGCATGACCACCTAGCTGCCACCGATCAGGAGATAAAGGGGTTCAAAGAGCCCCCCCTATCTCCTCTATGGGATTTCCATAGGAAATCCCTTTGCAGCCAAGGGCTTCCCCAGTTAACTGACATCATCGCGCATGGCGCGATGAGTCAGTTGATGCGGGGGGAACCCAGAGGTGGGGGCTGTCATCCAAGATGGCGGCCCCCACCGGAAATAGGCCGCGATTGGGCACGAATTAGTGCCCGGTCGCAACCTGGCAACTAAGGGGTTAACATCGTTGGAAAGGTCAGGCTGTGACCGTTCCAGCGATGCTGGCTACAGCCTTCTAGCCCCCGGCGATGGGGAGATAGAGGGATCCGAAGGATCCCTCCACTCCAGGCGCTTCCCCTTGCTCTGGCGGGGGGCGCACCTGAAACTGACGTCATCGCGCCAGCGCGATGATGTCAGTGCGCCAGGAGGCTACAAAAAAATGCAGATCAGGCTTCATAGAAGCCAGATCTGCGTGGGAGCCGCCGGGGAGGTGACTATAACCTCCGGATGGGCTCCTAACGCCGAGGACGTTCCATAGCGTCCTGCGGCATTAAAGCCCGCCAAATGCAGGACAGCATGGAACGTCCTGCAGCTTTAAGGGGTTAAGGGGTTAACCGCATATCAGAGGAACATTTAGTAGAGAAATGAACACTTCTCAGAAGCACAGGTGTTGTTTGATACATGTTCAGGAGACACCTCCAGACACCCTCAGTCTACAGACAATGTATCAAATTCATTAGACCAGACTAATTAAAAGCACATGTTATTTGCAAACACTAATTAACACCTGTTGTTTACGGCGTTTGAGAGCACAGGTCATTTAGAGGCGAGAATCTTTGCACGTAGACATTATTTTTTAATTCAATATCTAATAAACCGTTGCTTATAATATTCTGCAGTAAAGAGTCTCTTTATTTCTAGATTTTTTTTTAGTATTTTTTAAGCATTTTTTATACTTTTTCAAAAAAAATAATTTTCGAACTCGAACCGAACATGCCAAAAAGTTCAAAGTTTGTGAAATTTCGAACTGCCGATGTTCGAATCGAACTCCGAACTGATCGAACCGAACAGCTCATCCCTACTGGTGAGCCATGACACCTCAGCACAACACGCTGACATCTGTATACTGTCTTATCTAATTATTCAGCAGCCTTTCTAATCACAGGGATGTGAATTACATCACTTTTGCCCTGTTTATAACCTTGGATATGTTCCCTCTTACCTGCAACACATACAAAGAATGGCTTTAGCTCTGATAGGAAGTGTACTCTGATATTGGCTTCCTCCAGAGCAGAAGCCCTGCTTCTTTTGTTCCTTCCTATTGAGAGAAGCACTTTAGATGAACACGTGCTCATCATTCAGGCTTTTCACACTGCTGCCATCTACTGGTGGTTTAATAGAAATGCTATTACTTTACTTTATCATGATTTTGACATACCTTACACTGGCGCTGCCCTGGACCTGCGTCATTCTAATATTGATACTGACATGCAGCGCTCCACATGTGACTCTCAGACACAACGAGGCCTTCTGGTTATTGACTCGGCTCCTGTCTACTCTTGAATTCCGCTGTACCTGATCTGGCTCTGTGCGTGTTTTGTCTGTCTGTCTCTGTATCCCCGGACCCCTGCCTCTGTGTTTGACTGCTCACATCTGTCTTGCTAGTCTAGCTCGGCCAATGCCTGGACTGGCTGTGGATTTCCCCAGGGATTCCTGTTTCTGCCTCTGCTGTTGTAGCCCATGGATGAAACATGACAAATCACTCATCACTGCCGTTACATGTGTTAGAAATGTCTTATCAGCTGTATTTTTTGCAATTTGGGGGTCGTTATCACCCATATATGATCATCAGTGTGTGTAAATAATAAATCACACATGTCTCCTGCCCCGGGGTCATCGCATGGCGTCTCCTTCCTTGCTGCAGGATGAATGGAAACCTTATTCAGGCTCATTGTCACCTCGCAGCTTAAAATGACTTTATCCCAATAAATCCAGAGCGTTGTTAATGTGATGTCATTGTGTGACATGTATCGCACTCACAGCTTAACTAAACTAGGGATGAGCCGAATGCCCCCGTGTTCGGTTCGACTTCGAACTCGAACAATTTCAGAAGATCGAGTTCGAACTCGAACACGATCCGAACTCAATGTAAGTAAATGTGACCCGAATGTTCGATTTTTAGAGTGCCCTCCAAGAGGGCATATAAGCTAGATATTTGCCATTAAAGGTGTATGGGGGTCCGGGTAGTGCCCTGGGGGACAGGAAACAAGGACAAAAAGTTTTTTTTAAAAAACGTTTTTAAAAGGAACAGTGAGTTTTCCATGAAATAAAGGTTAAGAATAAAAATGAAAAATTCCTTCAAATATCGTGCCTAGGAGGTCCCCATAACCTGCCCGTGAAGTGGCGGATTTGTAGGAGGTCTAGAAACATTGAAAAACTGCCACCCCAAGCAGTTGTTTATGAATAGATTAAAGGAAAACCATTTACCATTATTTGAAATGTCATTTTTTTGTTTTTAAATGTTTCTATACATCCTACAAATCCGCCACTTCATGGGCAGGTTATGGGACCTCCTAGGCACGATATTTGAAGGAATTTTTCGTTTTTTATTCTTAACCTTGGCTTCTTAACCAAGGTTTGCCAACCAGTAATGATCCCTCTGCTTGATAGCACGAATCCTGGGGTCCTTTAGCAGGCTTTGGAGGATAAGGGAGCCCATGCAGTGTAGGTTGGAGGTGGCATTAGCTTCCGAGTCTTCATGGTCAATGAGGATTAGGGATGAGCTGTTCGGATCGGAGTTCGCATCGAACATAGCCTGTTCGCGAACTACGAACATTTCCGCATGTTCGCCCACAATGCACCACAATGCACTTTTTCCACTGTCCTGAAGCTTGTAATTGGCTACAGCCTTGCACCTGACCACAGGTCAGGTGCAAGACAGGTTCAAGTCTATGCCAATCACGGCTCAGAGTCCTGATTGGGCAAATTTTGCCCAATCATGGGCTCACAGAGCTAAGTCCCGCAGCACACTATATAAGGCTTCACACCAGGGGCGGATCCAGAGACTAGTCTCGGGAGGGGTACTGACAGAAAATAAGGTGTTTTAGCAGAGAGCCCGACTCACGAGAATTTACAGAGGGCCCGGCTCACAGGAGTTTACAATCTAGAGGAGCAGAGGGCCCGGCTCACAGGAGCTTACAATCTAGAGGAGCAGAGGGCCCGGCTCACAGGAGCTTACAATCTAGAGGAGCAGAGGGCCCGGCTCACAGGAGCTTACAATCTAGAAGAGCAGAGGGCACCCAGGAGTTTACAATCTAGAGGAGCAGAGGACACCCAGGAGCTTACAATCTAGAGGAGCAGAGGGCACCCCGGATTTTACAATCTAGAGGAGCAGAGGGCACCCCGGATTTTACAATCTAGAGGAGCAGAGAGCCCCCAGCTCACACATGGATTTGCCCCCAGCTCATGGATTTGCCCCAGCTCATGGATTTGCCCCAGCTCACACATGGATTTGCCCCCAGCTCACACATGGATTTGCCCCCAGCTCACACATGGATTTGCCCAGAGCTCATGGATTTGCCCCCAGCTCATGGATTTGCCCCCAGCTCATGGATTTGCGCCCAGCTCATGGATTTGCCCAGCTCATGGATTTGCCCCCAGCTCATGGATTTGCCCCCAGCTCATGGATTTGCCCAGTTTACACATGGATTTGCCCAGCTCTCACCTGGATATTGCTCCAGCTTCGGCAGGGGTTGAGGGGACCCAGATGCCGGGCAGCGTGGGAGTGCCTGCCCGGTCCTGAAGAGTCCGTCCTGTTGAAGGTGATGCGGCTGCATGGCGTGCGTGCGCAGGTCACGCGGTCCGGCCAGTCAGGTGGTACAGAGACTCAGTACCACCTGATTAGCCGGACCACGTGACGGCTGCGCCTGCACGCAGCCGCTTCCCTTTAACAGGACGGACTCTTCAGAACCGGGCAGGCACTCCCACGCTGCCGGCATCTGGGTCCCCAGCTCAAATCTCGGGGGGGCAATTGCCCCGTTGCCCCCCCCTGGATCCGCCCCTGCTTCACACAGCGCTTCAGCACACATTTGAGAGGAGATTTGAGAGGAGATTATTGTTGTGTTAGTGTGTGTTCTCACTGCCAGTCTGCCACCAGCTACTGGGGGGGTCTCATTTCTACAAAATATCTGGGAATTGTTCTAATCTGTGTGTTCTCACTGACACCCAGTATTTTGGGCGTCAGTAATTGCTACAAAATATTTGGAAATTGAGGTGATCTGTGTCTTGTCACTGCCACGCAGTATTTGGGGGTCAGTAATTTATACAAAATATTTGGGAATTGAGGTGATCTGTGTCTTGTCACTGCCACCCAGTATTTTGGGGGATCAGTAATTTCTACAAAATATTTGGGAATTGAGGTAATCTTTGTCTTGTCACTGCCACGCAGAATTTGGGGGGGGGGTCAGTAATTTCTACAAAATATTTGGGAATTGAGGTAATCTGTGTGTTCTCACTGCCACCAGCAACTATTTTGGGGGTCAGTAATTTCTCCAAAAAATCTGGGAATTGAGGTAATCTGTGTCTTGTCACTGCCACGTGGTATTTTGGGGGTCAGTAATTTCTCCAAAAAATCTGGGAATTGTTCTAATCTGTGTCTTGTCACTGCCACCCATCAGGAGGTCTCACTGATTTATAGGAGGTTTCTGGGAATTGTAATCTGTGTCTTGTCACTGGCTGCTAGCTGTCAGGGTGTCTCACTGAGTTATACCAGAGTTCTGGAATCTTTATACCAGAGTTGAATCAGAGTTCTGTATATATATTTAATCTACATATCACTCACAATGTCAGAAAGAACAAAAAGGACAGGCAGATGCTCCCAGACACAGATAAGAGGGCAAGCAGCCTCTGTGTCAGGAGGCTGTGCCTCTGGTTGTGGTGGACGTGGTGCATCCTCTGCAGGCTTCCTTTCTAACTGGTGCTGGCCGTCTTAAGCAGCAGCAACATACAGAGGATTTGGTGGATTGGCTAACCAGGCCATCCTCATCCTCCGAGTCCTCTGCCAGCCAGGCTTGTAGTGCTTTACAGTCCACCTCAGCTGCCAAAGCATCTAATGCAGCCTTCATGTCCACAGCTACTCCTGCCGTAGATTCGCTATCACACACGGAGGAGTCAGCTGAATTGTTTGACTACAATGAGAGTGACATGCTGCTTGAGGATGCACAGCAAGTGCAGTGCTCTGATTCAATCTCTGAGGTTGAGGAAGGGAGTATAATCAAAATAGAGGAAGGGGGTGCCAGTGATGACACACAAATAACTGGCACTCATGTTGCCCCAGCAGCTGCAGCATACTGCCAAGTTGGCTCCAGTGACGAGGAGATAGGGGGTGAAGATGACAATGATGATGATGAGGTCACTGACTCCACCTGGGTGCCAGATCAAACAGAGAATTAAGTGAGGAAGAGGGAGGAGAAGGCACAGCAAACACGAGGCACAACATCCTCTGTGACCAACCGTAGCACTAGCCAGTCCAGGCATCACATGTCAGAGCTGCTCCGGTGCAGAGCGCTGTTGTCTCAAAGAACACATGCAGGAACTCTGTTGTCTGGGAGTTCTTTAAGAAATGTGCAGTAGAGCGCAGCTTTGCTATTTGTAATCTATGTCAGATGAGGCTTAAGCGTGGGAAAGATACCGGACACTTGGGTACCACGTGTTTGAGGTGACATATGAACAAGTGCCACACATCCCATTGGCGCAAAACTTTGCGTAGGTCCTACTCCTCCTCATCTGTCTCTACCCCACTGTATGTCCTGCCATGTCATTGCCTACAAACTCCACCGACAGGGATGATGCTACAGTAATGGATGTACCAGGTCCTTCCTCACAATGTGACATCATCCCAGTAGCTGAAGATTTACGCAGTCAGATTACGTTGCCGCAGCTGCTCTACAAAAGAAAAAATATAGTCCCAACCATCCCCAAGCACAGCATCTAAATGCCAGCTTAGCAAAATAGGGGAGATAGGGGGTCATGATGACAATGATGATGAGGTCACTGACTCCACCTGGGTGCCTGATCGAACAGAGGAGTCAAGTGAGGAGGAGGAGGCACAACAAACACGAGGCACAACATGATCTATGACCAACCGTAGCACTAGCCAGTCCAAGGCATCAGATATCAGAGCTGCTCAGGTGCAGAGCGCTGTTGTCTCAAAGCACACATCCAGGAACTCTGCTGTCTGGGAGTTCTTTAAGAAATGTGCAGCAGACCCCACCGTTGCTATTTGTAATCTATGTCAGATGAGGCTCAAGCTTAGGAAAGACACCGGAAGCTTGGGTACCATGTGCTTGAGGCGACATATGACCACCTGCCACGCATCCCATTGGCACAACACTTTGCATAGGTCCTCCTCCTCATCTGTCTCTACCCCCACTACATGTCCTGCCATGTCATTGCCTGCTACAACCTCCACTGACAGGGATGATGCTACAGTAATGGATGTACCAGGTCCTTCCTCACAATGTTACAAATAAAACGAAAGGTTGGGGAATGAGCTCTATGAAGAGACAAAGAAGCATATCATGGTGCAGTAAATCATTAAAAATGGGTACACAGGGAACACAGGGAACATAAACCAGACAGAACCACAATGAAACTCCACAAACCGTCAATGAGGCTCTGTGCTGCTGGGATATAAATAGGGAGTGGGCCTGTGTAATTGGGCCATGTGACTCCAGACAGCACAGCAAGACACACCACAGGGGAAAAACAGACATGAAGACCCTTCACCACCAGGGGGCGCAGCCAAAACCAGGGAAAATGTCTCTCTCTCTCCCTCCTCCTCCTCCGTGTCTCTGGCGAAGTGGCAGTTAAACCGACGTCTGATAGGGGCTACGCAATGGCTCAAGCAAAGCCATACTGTGCTTGAGCTGGTTTGTTTAGGGGACAGGAGCCACACCGGGCCAGAAATTCTGTCAGCTCTGCAGGGTCAGGCGCAGAGATGGTTAACTCCACGCCAGCTTCAGCTGGGAATGGTCGTCTGTGATAATGGCAGCAACCTTCTCTCCGCCCTACGCCACGGTAAGTTGACGCATGTACCATGCCTAGCACACGTCCTAAATCTGGTGGTACAGCGTTTCCTAACCAGGTACCCAGGGCTGGCAGAGCTTCTCAACCAGGCCAGAAAAGTCTGCAGCCACTTCAGACGGTCATTCCCAGCATGTGTTCGCCTGGCAGAAATTCAAAGAGAATTTCACCTTCCCACAAACTGTCTGATCTGTGACATGCCCACCAGGTGGAACTCGACATTAGCAATGCTGCAGCGTCTGCACAAGCAGCAGAGGGCCATCAACAAGTACCTGTGTGAGTATGGCACAAGGACAGGTTCAGGTCATCTTGTTTCGCCCCCCCCCGCAGTGGCTGATGATCAAGGATGCATGCACTGTACTGTCACCATTTGAGGATGCAACGAGGATGGTGAGCAGGAACAGTGCATGCATCAGTGACATAATTCCTTTAGTGTTCCTGCTGGAGCACACTCTGCAGGGAATTATAGATGTGGCTCTAGAGGCAGAGCAGCGGGAGGAAGAGGAGGCCTTCCCTAGCTCTCAAGGCCCCAGTCTTTCCGCAGACAGCATTCCAGCGGGTCCTCCTCAGATCAGACAGGAGGAGGAGGAGGAATATTTAAGTAGTGGGGCATTGAAGGTGGGGATTCCTCAAGGGAGGGTTTTGTGTGCCCAGAAACACAAGGACTAGTACGTGACTGGGAGGAGGAAGTGCACGATGGGGTCATCCTCCTCATTGACCAGGAAGACTCGGAATCTAATGCCACCTCCAACCTACTCTGCATGGGCTCCCTTATTATGCAAAGCCTGGTAAAGGACCCCAGGATTCGTGCTATCAAGGAAAGGGATCATTACTGGTTGGCAACCCTTCTTGATCCACGATACAAGGGTAAAGTTGCAGAGCTCATCCTGCCCGCACAGAGGGAGCACAGGATGAAAAAACTTGAGGACGCTCTAAAGCGACACTTGTGTAACACCTTTCCAGGCACTGGTAGGTTACCAAGTGATGACAGGTGCTTCTGAGGCTGCGGATGATCAGAGGAATAGTGCTGAAGGCCGGGGCCGCTTGACTGATGCCTTTTTAAAAAATTTTAGTCCACGACACCCAGGGACGTCAAATGTAGGCACCCATTGCCAGCGTCTTCACCATATGTTGCAGGACTACCTAGGGGCAAGACCGGCTGACATTTATAAAAATGAATCAGTCCTGGATCAGCAGCTATCAATCCCCTGATGCTGACGTAACGGAATAGATCGGGGATGTCTTCTGCATTCACAAAACCTCCAGCACTGAACTCTTCCACAATACCACAAAAGGGTTACGGTGTGAAGGCACTTGCTGCCATGAAAGGCACAATATTTGGCTTCACTGAAGCCTGTGCCACATTTATATCATTTTCATTTTTTGAACCGCATGGTCCACCCCTGCACTCTTACACAATACCACAGAGGGGTTACTGTATGAATGCACTTGCTGGCCTGGCACCAAAAGCACAATATCGGGGTGCAGTGACACCTTTACCAGATTCATATCTTTTTAATATAGGACCGCATGGTCCACCCCTGCACTCTCCCACAATACCACAGAGGATTTTCTGTACGATGGCACTTGCTGGCCTAGCACCAAAAGCACAATATCTGGGTGCAGTGATGCCTTTACCAGATTCATATCTTTTTAATAGAGGACTGCATGGTCCACCCCTGCACTTTTCCACAGAGGGCAGACCTGGATACGTTTCCAGCAGATGATCCACTGGCTTACTGGGTGTTGAGATTGGATCACTGGCCAGAATTTAGCCAATATGCTATGCAGCTACTAGGTTGCCCATCATCTAGCGTACTTTCTGAAAGGACGTTCAGTGCCGCTGGAGGTTTTGTCCCAACACAAAGAGTGCGTCTGTCCACCAACTCTGTAGACCGGCTGACATTTATAAAAATGAATCAGTCCTGGATCAGCAGTTATCAATCCCCTGATGCTGACGTAACGGAATAGATCGGGGATGTCTTCTGAATTCACAAAACCTCCAGCACTGAACTCTTCCACAATACCACAAAAGGGTTACGGTGTGAAGGCACTTGCTGCCATGAAAGGCACAATATTTGGCTGCACTGACGCCTGTGCCACATTTATATCATTTAAATTTTTTGAACCGCAGAGTCCAACCCTGCACTCTTCCACAATACCACATAAGGGTTACGGTGTGAAGGCACTTGCTGCCATGAAAGGCACAATATTTGGCTGCACTGACGCCTGTGCCACATTTATATCATTTTAATTTTTTGAACCGCAGGGTCCAACCCTGCACTCTTCCACAATACTACAGAGGGGTTACTGTATGATAGTACTTGCTGGCCTGGCAGTCTGGCACCAAAAGCACAATATCTGGGTGCAATGACGCCCATTACCAGATTCATATCTTTTTAATATAGGACCACATGGTCCACCCCTGCATTCTTCCACAATACCACAGAGGGGTTACTGTATGAATGCACTTGCTGGCCTGGCACCAAAAGCACAATATCTGGGTGCACTGACGCCTTTACCAGATGCATATCTTCTTAATATAGGACCGCAAGGTCCACCCCTGCATTCTTTCACAATACTACAGAGGGATTACTGTATGATAGTACTTGCAGGCCTGGCACCAAACGCACAATATTTGGGTGTACTGCCACTGATGCCTGTATCAGATTCATATCCTCAGAGGGGTTACGGTGTGACGGCACTGTTGCCGACGCTAAAGGCCCAATTTTAAAGCACCAATTGTTACTTTCATCCAAAGCCTGCATAAGTTTCACAATAATTTAGCCAAGAAATCACTAAACTTTTTCTACGTGTCTGAAAATGTCTCCTCCTGTTTGAGGAAATAGCTAAAATGGCAATGAAGGGGGAAGTTATTATCATGGGGGACTTTAATCTTCCTGATGTGAACTGGAAAACCAAAACAGCTGGGTGCACCAGGAGTACAAATATTCTAAACTCCCTACTGGGATTATCTCTAACACAAGTAGTTGAGGAGTCGACCTGAAAGAGGCCATATTGGATTTAATACTCACAAATGGAGGTTTGATATCGGACGTTGTTGTAGGTGAAAATTTGGGATCTAGTGATCACCAGTCAGTATGGTTTAATATAAGAACAGGGATGGAGCCGCACCACACGAAAACAAAAGTTTTAGACTTTAAAAAAAACGATTTTTCTAAAATGAGATTTTGTGTGAAGGAGTCATTATCAGACTGGAGGAGTTTAAAGGGAGTCCAGGAGAAATGGGATTTTTTAAAGGAAGCATTATTGAAGGCCACAGGCAATTGCATTCGGCTTGTTAGCAAAAACAAAAAGGGAAGAAACCACTGTGGTACTCTGCAGAAGTGGCCAAAATAGTGAAGAAAAAAGACAGCATTCAATAATTATAAAACAACTCAGAGTGAAGAAGATAGGCAAACCTATAAGATTAGGCAGAAAGAGGCAAAGCAATTTATAAGAGCTTCCAAAGCACACGCAAAAGAGAAAATAGCTCAGTCAGTAAAAAGGGGGACAAAACATTTTTTAGATACATAAACAAGAAAAGAAAAGTAAAACAAGGATTAGTTAGATTAAAAACAAAGGAAGGAAGGTATGTAGAAGAGGATAAAAGTCTCGCTGACTGCCTCAATGAATTTTTTGTTCAGTCTTTGCAGAAGATAAGGAAGGAAAGGGACCTCAGTTAGGAGGAAACACTAACGAGACATTTACATATCAGTTTACAGAGGAGGAGGTTCTACAGCAGCTGTCTAAAGTAAAGACAAATAAGTCAATGGGGCCTGATGGGATCCACCCTAAATTATTAAAAGAGCTCCGTGATGTAATAGCAAAACCGTTAACAGATTTATTTAACCAATCCTTGTTAACGGGAGTCGTCCCAGAAGACTGGAAATTAGCAAATGTTGTGCCCATTTACAAGAAGGGTAGTAGGGAGGAATCGGGGAACTATAGGCCAGTTAGTCTTACGTCAGTAGTGGGGAAATTAATGGAAACCATGTTAAAGGAAAGGATTGTTGAACATCTAAAAACACATAGATTACAGGATCAGAAACAACATGGGTTTATTTTATTGATTTTTTTGATTGGGTAACAAAAATAATAGACACAGGTGGTGCAGTAGACATTGCTTATTTAGATTTCAGTAAGGCTTTTGATACTGTTCCGGATAGAAGGCTTATCAATAAATTGCAATCTTTGAGTTTAGATTCCAATATTGTTGAATGGATTAGGCAGTGGCTGAGTGACAGACAACAGAGGGTTGTGGTAAATGGAGTTTATTCGGCGCAAGGTCTTGTTACCAGTGGGGTACCTCAGGGGTCGGTACTTGGACCCATTCTGTTTAATATTTTTATTAGTGATATTGCAGAAGGTATTAATGGAAAAGTATGTCTTTTTGCTGATGACACAAAGATTTGCAACAGGGTTGACGTTCCTGGAGGGATCAGCCAATGACAAATGATTTAGGTAAACTAAAAAATGGTCGGAGTTGTGGCAATTGAGTTTTAATGTGGATAAGTGCAAGATAATTCACCTGGGACGTAAAATCCCAAGGGCTGAATATAGAATATTTGATACAGTCCTAACCTCAACATCTGAGGAAAGGGATTTAGGGGTTATTATTGCAGAGGATCTAAGGGTAAGTAGTCAATGTAATAGAGCAGCAGGAAATGCTGGCAGAATGCTTGGTTGTGTAGGGAGAGGTATTAGCAGTAGGAAAAGGGAAGTGCTCATGCCACTGTACAGAGCACTGGTGAGACCTCACTTGGAGTACTGTGTGCAGTACTGGAGACCGTATCTCCAGAAGGATATAGACATCTTAGAGAGAGTTCAGAGAAGGGCTACTAAATGGTGTACGGCTTGAAGGAGAAAAGTTACCAGGAAAGGCTTAATGATCTTAACATGTACAGCTTGGAAAAAAGACGAGACAGAGGAGATATGATAGAAACATTTAAATACGTAAAGGGAATCCACAAGGTAGAGAAAGGGAGTATATTTAAAAGGAAACAAAGTAGCAAAACAAGAGGACATAGTCTTAGATTAGAGGGGCAAAGGTTTAAAAGTAACATCAGGAAGCATTATTTTACTGAGATGGTGGTGGATACATGGAACAGTCTTCCAGTTGAAGTGGTAGAGGCCAAACAGTAATTGAATTTAAGCGAGCATGGGATAGGCATAAGGCTATCCTAAACAAAAGATAAATCCAGGTAAAGTATCCATGTAATTGGGCGACTAGATGGGCCGAAAGGTTCTTATCTGCTGACATTTTTCTTTGTTTCTATGTTAGGCTGCCGCCCCAAGCAGTTGTTTATGGATAGATTAAAGGAAAAGCATTTACCGTCTTTTGAAACGTAATTTTTATTAGTAGTTTTTATTTTTAACCCTTATTTCATGGAAAACTCACTGTCCCTTTTAAAAAGGTTTTTTTTTTTTACTTTTTGTCCTTGTTTCCTATCCCCCAGGGCACTACCCGGACCCCCATACACCTTTTATGGCAAATATCTAGCATATATGCCCTCTTGGAGGGCACTCTAAAAATCAAATTTTCAGCCCCATTGACTTGTATTGAGTTCGAGTTCGGATTCGAACATTTGGAAAGTTCGGGTTCGAATACGAACCGAACTCGGGGGTGTTCGGCTCATCCCTATTAGAAAGGACAAGCGTGCCCCTGCAGAGGATGCACCACATCCACGACGACCAGAGGCACAGCCTCCCGACACAGGGGCTGCTTGCCCTCTTATCTGTGTCTGGGAGCGTCTGCCTGTCCTTTTTGGTCTTTCTGACATGGTGAGTGATAAATAGATTAACCCTTTCGCTGCTGAGCCTTTTCCCACCTCTGTGCTGAGCTCATTTTTACCGGTTTCGCTCATCATGTTTAACCGCGTTTTGAAGCCTTATTTTAATATATGACCCAGACATATTATATATCGTTCTTTCCGGCAGACTTTGCAGATTCATAATATGTCATTATTATAAGTATACGTTATGTCATGTCTGTATATTATAACAAAATATGCAATAAAATTTGAATTTTCAATAATTTACAATGTGTAAAGTGTTTTTTTTCACATTTTAAAATGCGGTCGTTTGCGGTTATATTTTCTATGGGGTGCGCTTGTTAAAAAAAATTAGAAATGAGGAATCGTTACTTTTTTTGGGGGAAATTACGTGCTTTTTAGCAAACGCCCCCCATAGAAAAAATCGTTAGTGCAGCATCATTGTTCACATTATAATTGAAATGGGAACAATATTGTTGCACTAATAAATCTAAAAAAAAAAAAAAAATTTTTTTTTTTTTAATTTTTAATTTTTAATTTTTTTAATTTTATTTTTTATTTTAATTTATTTTTTTTACTTTTTACATGGTCATATTTGGTATCATTGTAACGGCCACGCTGTGGCCGTTCCAATGATAGTAAACATTAACCCCTAGCTGTTACGGATCGGGTTCCAATTAACCCCCTATCTCCACTATCGGTGGCAGCAAGGGGTTAATTTGAAAACTGGCGCCATCGCGCTCTGCGCGATGACGCCAGTCATTAGGGGGATATCCCGGAAGCTTGGCCGACATCCAAGATGTCGGCCAGCTCCGGGAGGGGACCGCGATACGGCGCATGTTGGCGCCATATAGCGATCCAGCCCCCTAGGGGTTAAAGACAGCCGCCGCTTGGAAGGGCAGGCTGTGCCCTTCCAGTCGGTGCCTGCCTTTAACCGCTGGCATGCACGGATGGGGAGGGGGAGAGGTCCGAAGGACCTCTCCCCCTCCCATTCAGGCACCTTCCCTGCAATGGCGGGGGGGTGCCTGAAATAGACGTCATCGCGCATGCGTGATGACGCCTATCGTGCCCGCCGGGGTCCCGGAGGTTGGGCTGACATCGATGATGTCAGCCCACACCGGGGGGCCGAGCGATCAGCCGGAATACCGGCTGATCGCGGGCTGCAAAGGGAGGACGCGCTCAGCGCGTCCTCCGCAGCCAAGTAGCAATGCAGTTGGACGCGCTGAGCTCATCCACCGCATTGAAGTGGTTAAAGATATACAGAAGTCTGATTCAACTCTGGTATATAGATTAAAGATATTCAGAACTCTAATATATGTTGGCGATTTTACTGATATTTTTCCTGCAAGGCTGCCAATGTCCTCTACTCTCTCTCTCTGATTCACTTCCTCTCCTGCAGGCGGCAACACCCTGATAGCTGGAAACAGCCAGATTCAACTCTCAATAGATAAATAGATGAACTCTGATTAAACTGTGTTATTGTATGGTATCTAGAATTAGATCAAAGATATACAGATTTTCCAGAACAATTCTTTTAAGTCAGTGATACACACTGTCTCTGAAAGCCTTCCTGTGCCAAGACAGATTCAAATTTGCTGAACTCTGGTAGAACTCACTGATACACACTGTCCCTGATAGCCAGGCAGTGCCAACACAGATTCAAATTCCCAGAAATCTCCTACAACGTCACTGATACACCCTGACAGAACAATCTCCTCTCCTCTCTGATTCACTCCTGCAAACACGCTGGGGCTGCAGGCAGGGAAGCCTTATATAGTGTGCTGTGGGACTTAGCTCTGTGAGCCCATGATTGGGTAAAATTTGCCCAATCAGGAATCTGAGCCGTGATTGCATAGTCTTGCACCTGTTTTGCACCTGACCTGTGGTCAGGTGCAAGGCTGTAGCCAATTACAAGCTTCAGGCCAGTGGAATAGCGCATTGTGGTGCATTGTGGGCGAACATGTGGCGAACACGAGGAAATGTTCGGAGTTCGACAAACAGTCTAACGGGCGATGTTCGAATCGAACTCCGAACAGATCCGAACCGAACGCTCATCCCTAAACTAAACCCATGTATATGTAGTTTCTGCAGGCTCCTCTCCTGACCTCTCTCTGTACCTGTGCTTCCTCCTGCTCCTCCTCCTCCCGCTGCAGTGTGTGGCCTTCATTGTGTGGAAACATCAGAGGAGACGCGGTGTGGACAGTAAGTCTATCAGTGTGATCCGTATATCCATTAAGTAATGTGTCACAGTGAGTGGGATCTCTATTAACCCTTCATCTTCTGTCTCCAGGATCTGAGACCGATGAGCTGAGTGTCATAACCAAGGGAAGAGGAAACCAGAGCTCCCAGGTGCGTTTACCCCTGGTTAGGGTTAGGGCTAGGCTGCGGCGTAGCGTGGGTTGCCAGCGCCCGGGGCCAGCCAAGAATTGACCCTGTATGTCTGGCTTTCCTTACCTATCACAGCTGATATGTCTGGCTTTCCTTACCTCTCACTGACAGTATGTCTGGCTCTCCTTTTCTCTCATAACCGGTATGTCTGGCTTTTCTTACCTTTCTCAAGCTGGTATGCCTGGCTTTACCTCCTCCTCCTCACAGCTGGTATGTCTGGCTTTCCTTACCTCTCAAAGCCGGTATGTCTGACTTTCCTTACCCCTCACAGCCAGTATGTCTGGATTTCATTCCCCCTCACAGCTGGTATGTCTGGCTTTCCCTCACAATCACAGCCGGTATGTCTGGCTTTCCTTACCTCTCACAGCTGATATGTCTGGCTTTCCTTACCTCTCACAGCCGGTATGTCTGGCTTTCCTTATCTCTCACAGCCGGTATGTCTTGCTTTCCTTACCTCTCACAGCCGGTATGTCTAGCTTTCCTTACCTCTTACAGGCAGTATATCTGGCTTTCATTACCTCTCACAGCCGGTATGTCTGGCTTTCTTTACCTCTTACAGGCAGTATATCTGGCTTTCATTACCTCTCTCAAGCCAGTATGCCTGGCTTTCCTTACCATTCACAGCCAGTATTTCTGGCTTTCCATCCCCCTCACAGCCGGTATGTCTGGCTTTCCCTCCCCCTCACAGCCGGTATGTCTGGTTTTCCTCACCTCTCACCGCTAGTATGTCTGGCTTTCTTTACCTCTCACAGTTGGTATGTCTGGCTTTCCTTACCTCTCACAGCCGGTATGTCTGGCTTTCCTTACCTCTCACAGCTGGTATATCTGGCATTCCTTACCCCTCACAACCAGTATGACTGGCTTTCCTTACCCCTTACAGCCGGTATGTCTGGCTTTCCTTACCACTCACAGCTGGTATGTCTGGCTTTCCTTACCGCTCACAGCCGGTATGTCTCGAACCCAGGACATACTTGAAAACGAGAGAAATCTCAATGTATCCTTCCTGTTAAAATCCTTTATAAATAAATAAATAAATAAATAAATGTCTGGCTTTCCTTACCTCTCATAAAGACGGTTTCGTGAGCAGCTGTGTGAGTGTGTGATGTGAGTGATCCATAACTGAGGGGTTAAAAGTGAAGGTGGAATGAGGCAGAATGAGTAAGGGTAAAATGAGTAAATGGAGCAGAATAAGTGAGGGGTAAATGGGGTGTTTGGTGTATACAGGGATTGAAGTGAGGGATCTCTGGGGCAGAAGACTCAGTTGATGGAGGGATGGGTTACTGGGGCAGATTAGTTCATTATTAGAGAAACACCCCTTATAATCCTCTATATTATTCATTTCTTCGCAGGACCAAGGTGGAGACTCCACTCTGCATTATGCCGCCATTTTTCCCTCTGTTAATGGCGCGGGGAGGAAGGCGCAGAAGCCCTGGGTCAGTGAGGAGGAATGTACAGAGTATGCTGCAGTGAAAGTAGCGACGCGCCCCCTCCCTCATACCAGCACGAGCGCCCAACGCGACATGGAAGAGTCATATGTGTGCTATGCTGCATTACGAATGGCAATACCACCAGAGACAGATCAGCTGTGCCATAAAACAGACTGACAGACTGTCAAAAAAGATGGTGTGCTTAAACCTACAGCAGACATACCTACCTTCAGAACTGGAATGCCAATAACCAGGGTTGGTATACTTATCCTCGGGGTTGGGATACTTATCCTCGGGGTTGGGATACTTATCCTCAGGGTTGGTATTCTTATTCCTGTAGTTGGTATACTTATTCCCGGGGTTGGTATACTTATCCTCGGAGTTGGTATACTTATCCTCGGGTTGGTATACTTATCCTCGGAGTTGGTATACTTATCCTCGGGTTTGGTATACTTATCCTCGGGGTTGGTATAATTATCCTCGGGGTTGGTATAATTATCCTCGGGGTTGGAAAACTTATCCTCAGGGTTGGTATAATTATCCTCGGGGTTGGTATTCTTATTCCTGTAGTTGGTATACTTATTCCCGGGGTTGGTATACTTATCCTCGGGGTTGGTATACTTATCCTCGGGGTTGGTGTACTTATCCTCGGAGTTGGTATACTTATCCTCGGGTTTGGTATATTGGTATACTTATCCTCGGGGTTTGTATAATTATCCTCGGGGTTGGTATAATTATCCTCGGGGGTGGTATACTTATCCTCAGGGTTGTTATAATTATCCTCGGGGTTGGTATACTTATCCTCGAGGTTGGTATAATTATCCCCAGGGTTGATATACTTATCCTCGAGGTTGTTATACTTATCCTCGGAGTTGGTATACTTATCCTCGGGTTTGGTATATTGGTATACTTATCCTCGGGTTGGTATAATTATCCTCGGGGGTGGTATAATTATCCTCGGGGGTGGTATACTTATCCTCAGGGTTGGTATAATTATCCTCGGGGTTGGTATAATTATCCCCAGGGTTGATATACTTATCCTCGAGGTTGGTATACTTATCCTTGGGGTTGGTATACTTATCCTCGAGGTTGGTATACTTATCCTCGAGGTTGGTATACTTATCCTCGAGGTTGGTATACTTATTCCCGGGGTTGGTATACTTATCCTCGGGGTTGGTGTACTTATCCTCGGGGTTGGTGTACTTATCCTCGGGGTTGGTGTACTTATCCTCGGGGTTGGTGTACTTATCCTCGGAGTTGGTATACTTATCCTCGGGTTTGGTATATTGGTATACTTATCCTCGGGGTTGGTATAATTATCCTCGGGGGTGGTATACTTATCCTCAGGGTTGGTATACTTATCCTCGGGGTTGGTATACTTATCCTCGGGGTTGGTATAATTATCCTCGAGGTTGGTATACTTATCCTTGGGGTTGGTATACTTATTCTCGGGGTTGGTATACTTATCCTCGGGGTTTGTACACTTATCCCTTGGGTTGGTATACTTATCCCCGGGGTTTGTATACTTATCCCTGGGGTTGGTATACTCAGGGACGTACTTAGAAAATGTAGCACCCGGGTCGGATCCTATATATGGCAACCAACTTTTAAATGTTTTTAATGTTCTCAAAAATAGTTATATATATATATGATATAAATATTTACACACCCCCATAAACAGACCTTAAGTGTATATATATATATATATATATAAAGCCATCTAGTAGGGCATGGCATTGATTTTAGGGTTCTGTATAATAACAGACCCAGGATGCAAAAAAGTGAGACAGATGTCATTTGCATATCCTACCCAGAGTTCCTTGCTGCATATGGGGAATGTGGCACATGAGCTCTGGGATGCAATTCTTTGAATTGCTGTGATGTGCAAATGGCCTCTGCAATAATAAATTATATATAGACATATACGCAAAAAGGGCTGCACTCGAGTAAAAATAGTAAAGTTTATTTAAATCATATTAAAATAGGACGACGTTTTGACTCGCTCTGGAGGCATTTTCAAGATTACAACCAATACCTGTAAGTATGTTTAAGTACAAAAAAAAAACAATAACTTACCTATCGAGTCGCCCATCTCAAGTGTTCCACGTGGATACGTTGAGAAACTGGGGGCTGGTCTGGGTTGCGTCACAGTGTGTGACGAAACCGCACATCTGGCGCTTCCCTGTTGCTATAGTAACTAAAATCACAAGTGATAAAAACAATCCCGGAGAATAATAATATTAGGAACCATTTGGCAAAAATAGCAGATCTATGGTCACATATACTACATGTCAACTATATAATATGTATAGAGAGCAGAGTAATACGAACAATAAAGTATATTATATATAAAAAGTAGTACTATAAATCTAGAGTTCAGTGTGTACCAGATAATTCTACCAGTTGGGTCTGCAGGAAGAATGTATCTTAAAATTTGGAGAAGGAATATATGTGTATCAATCATATCAAACCATTAACTATTAATAAACGGAAGCGTCACACTTGAGAGCGCAAAAACGTGGCTATCAAATATAAAAGTGAAATAAATCACACCAGTGCAAGCGGCTCATTGTCTCAATGATCTTGATGAGTTTTTAAAACTATAATGTAAAAAATATATATATATATAAATAAATATAATTCTATAAAATGCTGTGCTCCTAAAAATTAACTTTTTCTATATATGTTCTTGTGAAAAAGTTGTGCAAAAGTAGCAAGACATAAAATGATGTCTGTGGGGGAATCTCTATATCTAGATCTTCAAGCTCAGAGAGAGAGAAAGAGATAGAGAGAGAGAGAGAAAGAGATGGAGAGAGAGAGAGCAGTCTGTGTGCTGGCTACACAAAGGAAGGAAGGGAGGAAAGAAACTCCTGAACGTGAACCTTTGATACTTTGTTCAATTTAATGGCAAGCTGCCTACCCGTCCAATCGCTAGAGAGGGAATCATATGTATAGTCAGACTTTGCAGAAGGAGAAGGTGTTTGTTTTATGTTTTGTTTATTTGATGTGCTGCTGTAATCTGCTGCTTTTATGAATGAATAAAAGAAAGAAGGACAACTGAACCTTGCATCCAGTGCCTTTATCACAAAATACACACACCCCCATAAACAGCCCTCATGCATATATAATATAGATATATATACAGCCCCTAAACAGACCTCATGCATATTTATAAATATATATACAGCCCCTAAACAGACCTCATGCATATTTATTTATTTGACCATTAACAACATGAGCATTCTAGAAAATTAAAGAAAAAAAGGCTGGTTATCAGTGCGTGGTTTGTGTTTGTTAGTTTTAGACGCTGGCCTGGCTGACAACTCGACCCATCACACAGCTCACGACCCTTTGGACTCCTGGAGTGGACCCGGCGAACGGCCAACCTGAATTCCCGGGTGGTGGCAGTGGCACTGTGGCAGGCCCTGCTGCTTCTCTTGTGGTGGGCTGCAGGCGAATGACTGGGCGGGGCAGTCAACAGACAATGCAGGCTGAGCGGATTCATATGCAAGCCTGTGCAATGTCTGCTTTCTTCCCCCCACAGCCTGGCACGTGCAGGTGGCTGAGGTAGGGCACGTGATGTGACACGCCACATCACGTGTTTGTAAGCTGGCACTCACCCACACATTTGAAGGCCGGACGCAGGCAGGCCGGATCCGGCGGTTGCATTGTACGGATACGGCGCCTGCCTTAGCCTCAGCCAGTGTAGCAGTGGTATGCCAGCCAGCGGCTGCTCGTGGGTCATGCTGCAGTACCCCCACTTCCAGAATGCAGCTGCCCCATGGCACCCCCCATTAGTGGCCACCACCTGGTACCTGGGGTATACTTATCCTCGGCGTTGGTATTCTTATCCTCGGGCTTGGTATACTTATTCCTGTGGTTGGTATACTTATCAAGGACAGTTTATTCTATAAAGAATACAAATGTTATGATTCGAATTCCTGTGAATTATCTCTCAAGTTTTTTAGGCATTTTTTGGGCAATTTTTTTTTTCCTATTCTTTTTTTCTTTCTTTTTTAAAAAATAAAATGGTGAAAAGAAATAATTATCTTTTAATTTCTTGTATGAATAGATAAATATTGTGATTCAAATACATACCTTAGTTAATATTCCCCATTTAGTCTGAAAAGCGTGTTCTAATACAGATGGGCTATGGTTTTCCCTTCCCCCTTTTTGTATGTTACTCCAAAAGTTAAAATGTAAACCAGATGTGTTTAAGTTTACCCATTTCAGATGTGGCAAATGAATCCGCACCATTTTAACGCTGACGTGATCTGTTTCATGATTGGCTGTTGCATCACATCCTTGTTGCGGGGCAGAGATGAACTATGTCTGTTGTTGGAACAATCTCATTGGTTATAAATGTGTCTGAGTTTTAATAAAAGACATGGCTGGACAAAGATATACCAGATATACTTGAAGCACCACATCCTGTGTGATTGACTTCAGTTATCTACGCTATAGTGTAGCGCTGCTTTTTGCGTCATTCTTGATTATGTGAAAAAAATAACAACGGTCTTCTGGGATGCATGCTATGGTAAATATGAACAGGAATATTGATTTGATATTATTATTTATTTTACAAATGGCGTTTGTTTTATTTTTCCTATAACAGACCTTTTTATTATTATTCATAGGACCTTATAAATTATTTCAAGGCATTTTCGAGCAGGCAGCTAGTCGGGGCTCTGTTCGGCGTGTTGTCTGCTTTTTTAGGATCGATTCAGCGGTTTTTCGGATGCATTTTGCAACTCGTTTGCCACACTTTGGGGACCCTGCAGTGAATGCTGAATTCACCGCAAAGGTCAACGATTAGGACTAGCCGAAGTGTAAGGAAGTGCAGGGAATGGTGCTCCCTGAATAACCCATGTCCTGGACTTTCCCCAGCTGATGCACCAAGCCATGAGCTTAGGGCAAGATTTATAACTAGGCAGAGTAGGCATGTGCCTACAGACGCCTGCCAGAAAAGGCACCTTTCTCTGTAGTAAAAAAAAATACAATAATTTAGACCAGTGGTTCCCAACTGCAGTCCTCAAGTACCCCAACAGGCCAGGTTTTAAGGATTACCTTGGGGAAATGCAGACTGAATCCTGCAATCACTGCGCAGCAAATTATATCACCTGAGCTGTGCTTGACAGCGTGGGCTCCTTACTTTACACCGTCTGCTACCAAATCAGGTCAGTGAGTGCAGCTCCTTACTACCAGCTGTTACCAGATAAGATCAGTGAGTGTGGGCTCCTTACTGTGCGCCGACTGCTACCAGATCATTAATAGCAAAACGTTATAGATCCAATTCATTGATAATTTGTACCGCAAAAAATGTACACCCCGTCCTGTCAGAGTGAGAAACAGGAAAGAAAATCCCTGGTGAGACATGATGGTTTATATCCATGTAACAAAGTATACAACACAGTGTGAAGGAGGTGCATGACCTTTTTTTTTTCGTTTTATCTTCAGGTTGTTTTTTTTTAGTTTCGGGTCATTTTAGGACTGTTTTTGTGTCGTTTCGCTCCATTTCGTATCGATTCATTTTCTGTTTTAATGGGTTATTTCATGTTTCGGATCACTTAGTTTTTCGTTTTTATGAGTTATTTTTATTGATTTTCGTTTTATGTGTTATGTCGTTTTTTATTGGTTATTTTAGAATGGGAAACCGATAACTACCAATAAAATGAAAGTCTCTTTACTTATTTATGTTTTAGGATTTTTTGGGGGATTTTTGCATTAAGTTTAGGTTTCCTAACTTATTTTAAGGAAACCAGGCTTTTTTCCCATATGTTTCAATATAAAAAAATATATTCTCGTTTTTGTTAAATATTTCTTAAACCGTTAATTTTTTTCACTTTCTGCAATAAGCCATTTTGTTTATTTATTTGTTAGGATTTTTATGCATTTTACGGGATTTTTTGGTGAAATTTTAGGTTTCCTATTTTCCACCATAGGTTTCAATGTAAAAAAAAGCCTAGTAGTTGTCCATAGTGCTGAACTGTATCAGGAGGATTCAGGATCTTGGACAGCCATGGTGAGAAAAAAAACCTGGTTTCTTTAAAATAAGTTAGGCACCTGGCTGGAGCCTGCTCTACCCCCTCAGGTCCAGAGACTCCCCTGCTTGCAGCCTCGTTTCTTTAAAATAAGTTACTAAACCTAAACTTTCAACCAAACAAATCCCCAAAAATACCTAAAAAAATTAAACAAAATGGCTTATTGGTGCAAATGAAAAAAATATTGGCTTAATATAGATTTAATAAAAATGTGGATTTTATTTTACATTGAAACCTATGGGGGAAAAAGCCTTGCTTCTTTAAAATATGTTAGCAAACCTAAACTTTCACCCAAAAAATCCCCAAAAATCCTAAAAAATATAAACAAAATAGCAAATTGCTGCAAGTTAAAAATAATGGTTTAATAAATATTTAAACACAGGGATTTTTTAACATTGAAACCTATGGGATTATTTTGGTACCGGCTGCTATTTTTATTGTAGTATTGTATTTATTGTAGCTATATTTTTTTGAGGCAATGCAAGCCATGAACTGGTCTCTCGTAAGGAAGCAACATATGTTTGTCTTGTTCAAATCTACGTGTGCGCTCCACTTCTCTATTCTTGTAGGATTCATATGCTGCATTAATTCTACTGCAGAGAGGTGCTTCCCAGCAGTGTGTGGATTCATATGCTGCATTAATTATACCGCAGAGAGGTGCTTCCCAGCAGTGTGTGGATTCATATGCTGCATTAATTATACTGCAGAGTGGTGCTTCCCAGCAGTGTGTGGATTCATATGCTGCATTAATTATACCGCAGAGAGGTGCTTCCCAGCAGTGTGTGGATTCATATGCTGCATTAATTATACTGCAGAGAGGTGCTTCCCAGCAGTGTGTGGATTCATATGCTGCATTAATTATACTGCAGAGAGGTGCTCCCAGCAGTGTGTGGATTCATATGCTGCATTAATTATACTGCAGAGAGGTGCTTCCCAGCAGTGTGTGGATTCATATGCTGCATTAATTATACTGCAGAGAGGCGCTTCCCAGCAGTGTGTGGATTCATATGCTGCATTAATTATACTGCAGAGAGGCGCTTCCCCGCAGTGTGTGGATTCATATGCTGCATTAATTATACTGCAGAGAGGTGCTTCCCAGCAGTGTGTGGATTCATATGCTGCATTAATTATACCGCAGAGAGGTGCTTCCCAGCAGTGTGTGGATTCATATGCTGCATTAATTATACTGCAGAGAGGCGCTTCCCAGCAGTGTGTGGATTCATATGCTGCATTAATTATACTGCAGAGTGGTGCTTCCCAGCAGTGTGTGGATTCATATGCTGCATTAATTATACTGCAGAGAGGCGCTTCCCAGCAGTGTGTGGATTCATATGCTGCATTAATTATACTGCAGAGAGGCGCTTCCCCGCAGTGTGTGGATTCATATGCTGCATTAATTATACTGCAGAGAGGTGCTTCCCAGCAGTGTGTGGATTCATATGCTGCATTAATTATACCGCAGAGAGGTGCTTCCCCGCAGTGTGTGGATTCATATGCTGCATTAATTATATTGCAGAGAGGCGCTTCCCAGCAGTGTGTGGATTCATATGCTGCATTAATTATACCGCAGAGAGGTGCTTCCAAGCAGTGTGTGGATTCATATGCTGCATTAATTATACTGCAGAGAGGCGCTTCCCAGCAGTGTGTGGATTCATATGCTGCATTAATTATACCACAGAGAGGTGCTTCCCAGCAGTGTGTGGATTCATATGCTGCATTAATTATACCGCAGAGAGGCGCTTCCCAGCAGTGTGTGGATTCATATGTTGCATTAATTATACCGCAGAGAGGCGCTTCCCAGCAGTGTGTGGATTCATATGCTGCATTAATTATACCACAGAGAGGTGCTTCCCAGCAGTGTGTGGATTCATATGCTGCATTAATTATATTGCAGAGAGGCGCTTCCCAGCAGTGTGTGGATTCATATGCTGCATTAATTATACCGCAGAGAGGTGCTTCCAAGCAGTGTGTGGATTCATATGCTGCATTAATTATACTGCAGAGAGGCGCTTCCCAGCAGTGTGTGTGGATTCATATGCTGCATTAATTATACCACAGAGAGGTGCTTCCCAGCAGTGTGTGGATTCATATGCTGCATTAATTATACCGCAGAGAGGCGCTTCCCAGCAGTGTGTGGATTCATATGTTGCATTAATTATACCGCAGAGAGGCGCTTCCCAGCAGTGTGTGGATTCATATGCTGCATTAATTATACCACAGAGAGGTGCTTCCCAGCAGTGTGTGGATTCATATGCTGCATTAATTATACCACAGAGAGGCGTTTCCCAGCAGTTTGTGGATTCATATGCTGCATTAATTATACCGCAGAGAGGCGCTTCCCAGCAGTGTGTGGATTCATATGCTGCATTAATTATACTGCAGAGAGGTGCTTCCCAGCAGTGTGTGGATTCAAATGCTGCATTAATTATACCGCAGAGAGGTGCTTCCCAAGCAGTGTGTGGATTCATATGCTGCATTAATTATACTGCAGAGAGGTGCTTCCCTGCAGTGTGTGGATTCATATGCTGCATTAATTATACCGCAGAGAGGTGCTTCCCAGCAGTGTGTGGATTCATATGCTGCATTAATTATACTGCAGAGAGGTGCTTCCCAGCAGTGTGTGGATTCATATGCTGCATTAATTATACTGCAGAGAGGCGTTTCCCAGCAGTGTGTGGATTCATATGCTGCATTAATTATATCGCAGAGAGGCGCTTCCAGCAGTGTGTGGATTCATATGCTGCATTAATTATACCGCAGAGAGGTGCTTCCCAGCAGTGTGTGGATTCATATGCTGCATTAATTATACCGCAGAGAGGCGCTTCCCAGCAGTGTGTGGATTCATATGCTGCATTAATTATACCGCAGAGAGGCGCTTCCCAGCAGTGTGTGGATTCATATGCTGCATTAATTATACCGCAGAGAGGCGCTTCCCAGCAGTGTGTGGATTCATATGCTGCATTAATTATACTGCAGAGAGGCGCTTCCCAGCAGTGTGTGGATTCATATGCTGCATTAATTATACCGCAGAGAGGCGCTTCCCAGCAGTGTGTGGATTCATATGCTGCATTAAAATTATTTTTTCAATCATTTGATTCCGTTTTTAGATCATTTTGTTTTTTTTGTTTTGTTTTCTCATTTCAGATCATTTGGTTTGGTTTTTTTTTTTTTGAATTTTTGATCATTTCGTTCCATTTTTTTTCAGCATTTCATATCATTTTTGTGTGTTACCGCGATTCGAAATTTCAGACGGCTAATTATTTGTTTTCGGAAATGCTTCCGAAATACGAAAATGGTGATTTTTTTTTTTTTGTCCAAATTTGGATTCGGAACTAAACGAATTGCACATGTCTAGTGTGAAGGACACGGGATACTTATTCTGGATTGAAGATGGAAGGTCCTGCTCTTTGATGATCCACGTCATTATGAAGACGCAGGATTGAAGCGGTTAATGTTTCATTCTATAATGTGGAGGTGATTCACCCCGTAACACGCGCTCACAGAAACCTGACCGTGTGTCCGTCTGTCAACACAGAGAGACAGAGTTGCTTCCAACAAACACTTAACTGAAGCTTCACTTTCTGCATCAAATCATTTCATAAGAAAAACCGCACAAACAGAAACCATTTTTATTCTGGTCCGACACAGAACGTGTGTGTTTCCTTTCTGTGCCGGGACGCGTAGAGACACACTATGTAACGACAGCAACCGGTTACTTTCTGCCGCACATTCACTGCCAGAAAATAACACAATACAAATTACACGAAAATGAAGCCAGAAATAATATATGAAACATTTAATACGTATAATGAGTTATTTTCCATTTTCTGTGATCTCACAATCTGTAAGATCTGTCCCCACACATTCCATTAAGCTGCTGGTTCATCATAATAAGGTCGTCACTGTTAAATATCATATATATTCTATATAAATTGGGGTCAGGAATAGACATGAATGAGATTAAAGTGACATGAAAACATATGGTCTACAGTGACATCGCTTTATCTATGGACACAAAACTGACCAATACGAGGTTTTATGCGCTCTTACGCTGCAGATTTGTTCCTTTTAAGCTCCGCCCACTAAACCGACGACTTACTATGTAAGAATATTTGGGTTCTGAGTAGACATGTGCACCGCACAAAATTTCATTTTGAACTAATGGATTAGTCCTAAAATGCATTATATTTAGTTACTAAAGAAATTCGTTTTCAGTTCTTTAGTTTGAAAACTAATTACATTCATCCGAAAACCAGTGGTTACAATTACTATTGTAGTGGCTCCTCCAGAGGACTGAGATCGGCTGCTTGTTACAGTATCTCTCACTCTAAGCACAATGTGTCAGGCAAAGCTGTTAGAGCTCAGAGTTTCAGTAAAAGAGGTAATAACAATATTATTTCCTTGTTTTACTGAAACTCTGAGCACTGTGATGAGCAGCAGTCAGTTACTGTAACAGCTGAGCCTGATACATTGTACTGAGAGACAATGTAACAAGCAGCTGATCTCCGTGCTCACAGCCACTGGATTTAAAGAGCTCAAAAAAATACTCCTTTCTGTATAATGTATAGAACATACTCCTGCATTAATTAATACCCCTCTCTGTATAATTGTAATGGGCATAGTAGCACCCACCAAGGAGTAACGAGGTTGAGATCTTTAAGGACTGAAATATCTGCTTGGCGTTTACACACTGCTTGGTAAACACAGACTTATACACTCGAGTCAGGGAGGATGAACGAACAACTGAGTTGCTACTAACCACTAAAGGTTTCAAGACCGATAGACAACTTAGTGCACGTTCAGAAACACAAACATACTTCAGACAGTAGGTGAATTGTACGGACTGCAGGGCAGTCAGGAAATGTGTAGATGTAACGTTTTCTGATAATCTGATAATCTGGAGCAGGTCAACGGTACCTTATGATATTCACAGGTAACAGATATACATAGAGGTCTATCGCTGGTACTGTATCGAGTATATTTGGTGGTTTGAGCACACTGAACATCGGCTTAATATAAACAGTATCTTTCGATCGCAGTTTTCACATAAGTGTGTGGCAAAGAAACATGAGCCCTGGGTTGGGTATAGTAACCTAATACGGCCACAGATGATACCCCAAAATGAGAAGGGACAACACCCCCGTAACGTGTAAACACCCCAGCGGCAAACATGGGGTTAAACCACCAAAGCACAACACAGGCGATCACAATCGAGTAGCAAATAGAATGGTCAAAAACAAGCCGGGTCAAAAATCAGGAGCAGGGACCGTATCCAGAAATGGGTTGGCAACGGAATCAACAAACAGAATCAGCTTAGCGATGCGGGAACAGAGCTCCACGACAGGGTGACGAGGCAACTCCTCGCACCCTGTTTTAAACCCGGCGGCTCCTCGTGACCACGCCAGGTCCGCCCCCTCAGATGCCACTCGGCCATTCCCTGGTGCTGGCATTCGGCCAGCTTTTGGCACAGGACCTTGCCCAGATCCCCCAGGCAGCACAGCAGGGGCTGAGGATATGACAATAATATATATAACATCCTCCTGCATTAATTAATACCCCTCTCTGTATAATGTATATAACACCCTCCTGCATTAATTAATACCCCTCTCTGTATAAATGTATAGAACATCCTCCTGCATTAATTAATACCCCTGTCTGTATAATGTACAGTCAGGTCCATAAATATTGGGACGTCGACACAATTCTAACATCTTTGGCTCTATACACCACCACAATGGAGTTGGAATGAAACAAACACAATGTGCTTTAACTGCAGACTGTGAGCTTTAATTTGAGGGTATGTACATCCAACTCAGGTGAACGGTGTATGACTTACAGCAGTTTGCAGATGTGCCTCCCACTTGTTAAGGGACCAAAAGTAATGGGACAGAATAATAATCATAAATCAAACTTTACCTTCATAATACTTGGTTTCAAATCCTTTGCAGTCAATCACAGCCTGAAGTCTGGAATGCATAGACATCACCAGACGCTGGGTTTCATCCCTGGTGATGCTCTGCCAGGCCTCTACTGCAACTGTCTTCAGTTCCTGCACGTTCTTGGGGCATTTTCCCCTTCAGTTTTGTCTTCAGCAAGTGAAATGCTGCTCAATGGGATTCAGGTCAGGTGATTGACTTGGCCATTGCATAACATTCCACTTCTGTCCCTTCAAAAACTCTTTGGTTGCTTTTGCAGTATGCTTTGGGTCATTGTCCATCTGCACTGTGAAGCACCGTCCAATGAGTTCTGCAGCATTTGACTGAATGTGAGCAGATAATATTGCCCGAAACACTTCAGAAATCATCCTGCTGCTTTTGTCAGCCATCACATCATCAATAAATACAAGAGAACCAATTCCATTGGCAGCCATACATGCCCACGCCATGACACTACCACCACCATTCTTCACTGATGAGGTGGTATGCTTAGGATCATGAGCAGTTCCTTTCCTTCTCCATACTCTTCTCTTCCCATCACTCTGGTAAAAGTTGATCTTGGTCTCATCTGTCCATAGGATCTTGTTCCAGAACTGTGAAGGCTTTGTTAGGTGTTGTTTGGCAAACTCTAATCTGGCCTTCCTATTTTTGAGGCTCACCAATGGTTTACATCTTGTGGTGAACCCTCTGTATTCACTCTGGTGAAGTCTTCTCTTGATTGTTGACTTTGACACACATACACCTACCTCCTGGAGAGTGTTCTTGATCTGGCCAACTGTTGTGAAGGGTGTTTTCTTCACCAGGGAAAGAATTCTTCGGTCATCCACCACAGTTGTTTTCGGTGGTCTCCCAGGTCTTTTGGTGTTGCTGAGCTCACCGGTGCGTTCCTTCTTTTTGAGAATGTTACAAACAGTTGTTTTGGCCACGCCTAATGTTCTTGCTATCTCTCTGATGGGTTTGTTTTGTTTCTTCAGCCTAATGATGGCTTGCTTCACTGATAGTGACAGTTCTTTGGATCTCATCTTGAGAGTTGACAGCAACAGATTCCAAATGCAAATAGCACACTTGAAATGAACTCTGGGCCTTTTATCTGCACATTGTAATTGGGGTAATGAGGGAATATCACACACCTGGCCATGGAACAGCTGAGAAGCCAATTGCCCCATTACTTTTGGTCCCTTTAACAATTGGGAGGTACATCTGCAAACTGCTGTAAGTCCTACACCGTTCACCTGAGTTGGATGTACATACCCTCAAATTAAAGCTGACAGTCTGCAGTTAAAGCACATTGTGTTAGTTTCATTCCAACTCCATTGTGGGGGTGTATAGAGCCAAAGATGTTAGAATTGTGTCAATGTCCCAATATTTATGGACCTGACTGTATATAACATCCTCCTGCATTAATTAATACCCCTCTCTGTATAATGTATAGAACATCCACCTGCATTAACCTCCCTGACGGTATTCCCGAGTGTGGCCTCAGGGTTAACTTTTTGTACCAAAAGCATTATCCCTGAGCCACACTCGGGATAGATACTTACATGTCCTGCGCTCCCTCGCTGATCCCCGTAGTCTCCTCCAGCCACTCGCAAAGTCACACTGCCTGGTTCTCTTCTCGCGAGGAGTGAACTAGGAAGTGTGACCTCGCGATTGGCTGCAGTGTGACTGCGGGGACAGCGAGGGAGCGCAGGGACATGCAAGTATCAGCCCGAGTGTGGCTCGGGGATACCGCTTTCAGTAATGAAAGTTAATCCCCGAGCCACACTTAGAACCGATTCTGACATGTAAAATATGTCAGAATCGGACCACCAGGGAGGATAATACCCCTCTCTATATAATGTATATAACATCCTCCTGAATTAATGTCCCTTTCTGAGTGTATAGAACATCCTCCTCAATTTATACCCCTCTCTGTATAATGTATATAACATCCTCCTGCATTAATACCCCTCTCTGTATAATGCATAGAACATCCTCCTGCATTAATTAATGTCCCTCTCTGTATAGAACATCTTACTCCATTGACATGTGGAGGTGCAGAATGCAATTCTTATCCAGCACAGGAGAGTGAATTTCTACTTAAACTTTGTATCTCTGTGGGGGAGACAGACAGGATTATAGAAGCAGGGGAGACGGAAAATATGAACGTAAATCGGTCTGAAAGCTCAGAGAAGAGATGACTTGCGCAATTTTTTTTTTTTTTTTAATAAAATAAAGCACTTTAAGGCTAGGGTCAGACTAGCGCACTTTAAACGTGCGTTCTGGCGCACTTAATTACGGCCGCACTAGCAGCAAATGACGGGCAATGACGGCCAATATACGAAGTACGGTCGCACGAAAGTCCGGCCACGCAACGCAAGTGGCAAACGAACGCATTTTGTCGAGAACGTCAAACCGCTAGTACGGTCGTACAGAGTGCGCTGCGGCCGCATAGCGGCATGTGTGCATGATTTTGAGATGTCAGACACTGCTAATGTCCGGCCAACATAACGTCCAGATGCAAAAAGTGTTTTATTGATGATCCGTACAAAATCACGAACGGAAATGCGCATCGTATGACCGCTATCGCGTACTCCGTGAAAAAATGCGTCCATTCGTTCGAACGCACTTTTTCACAGACAACGCGAAAATGCGTTCGTCTGACCCTAGCCTAAATCTAGGGAAACATTCAAATAAATCAGACTGAAGGCTCATAATGACAGATTAACTGTGAGAGCTGGATACAAAATGTATCAGACGTAAAAACCCCTTTATAACAAGCAGCACTGGGAGAGGAAAGGGACTTTATATAAAACATGTATTATAGATGAGGAAAGGGGGATAATGCTCCTGGATAATATAAAATGTATCAGACCTAAGCCCCTATTATGCAGAGCGGGAGGGGAGATAACACACGTTTTATAAAGTCCCTCTTTTCTCCCAGCGCTGCTTGTTATAAAGGGGTTTTTACTATCCAGCCCTCCTCTGTCATTAGCTTTCAGTGTGATTTATTTGAATGTTTTCCCTCTCCACCTGCTTTTATCATCTCGTCTGTCTCATAGACATGCAAGGGTTTAGTAAAGGTTTCCTCTCCTGTGCTGGCTGTCTGTGCTGCGAGTGAGTATTCTGGAGCTCTATCACTGTCAGATTTTCAGGTAGGGGTCGGGAAGGATTATACAGGCTCCTATTACATTCTTCGCGCATTTTCGTTCGCGCAGTGCAAATTTTTTTGCGCACATCGTCCAGCGTTATCGCGCAATAATTAACGTGGTATTCCGATCCGAGTGCATTTTCTCATCCATCAAAAAATAATGTCCATAAAAACGATGCGCAAAACGACGTGTAATACGCATGCACTAATGTTGCGCACGTAAATCAGTGTGCGGGCTGTTTTTTTCGCGCGATTCAGCCAATCAGCATTAAGAACCTTAATTGAATCACTTACGTTTTTGCGCCTGTCTAAATAAATCTGAGTATACATGCTGCAGCAATAAAAAAAAAATATGAACGAATTCACAATTTTATTGTTTGGGTATGTGTAGAATGTGTAACTATACTGTGCTGTATTTTTGTTTTTGTGATGGTGTTTTTCGTTTCGGCAAAATTGTTCCGATTTGCAGTTTCCACCAGCTTTTCAAAGACGTTAAAATTATGCGCACAAACGTCGTTCGTAAAAAAATGTGCATCGATTGAAATGCCATCCGCGTACCAGCACACGAACAAATTTGCACTCACAATGTTAAGTATAGGACGCGCGCAGTTCATCACGCTCGCGCAGGTCCATCAGCGTTCAACGATAACGCGCATCATTTGCGTGAACGTTGTACAGTTGTGTTCAAAATTATTCAACCCCAATGCTGTAAAGGGTTTTAGGGAATTTAGTGACATTTGTAATTGTATTCAGAATGAAATCCTACAAGGACTTTTTAAAGAACCATATGCAACTAAAATGACATCAATTGGTTTTGTAATACAGTAGTAAATGTTTCTTTTGTGAATTCTTCATTGACACAATTATTCAACCCCTTAAAGACTACCACTCTGAAGAACAGAGGTTCATTCAAGTGTTTTCAATCAGGTATTGTAAACACCTGTGGATGTCACGGAGCAGCAATAAAGCATAATAAGCACCAATTAGGCAGCTTTAAAATGACTGTGATACTCAGCTCCTTCTAGACATTTACTGGTGTGGTTACAAACATGGTGAAGTCAAGAGAATGGTCCAGGAAGACAAGAGAAGAGGTGATTACTCTTCAAAGGAAGGGCAATGGCTATAAGAAGATTGCAAAGATGTTAAACGTACCAAGAGAGACCATAGGAAGCAT